>JARHVA010002379.1:2147500-2397500 GCA_037957365.1 Torreya grandis | reverse complement strand
ACATGTTCCTACTTACAAATCCTGATCAATGATCCACATTGAAGGATGGGGTCAAAAAGTCAAGAACAAAGATCAATAGAGCATGTTCAATCATGCAAATGAAGATATAATGGTGAGCTCAAAGTCAAAATGTCAAAGGATCGTAAGATCAAATGTGACGATGAAAAGTGTCACACTCATGGTGAATCAGATGTAGATCAATTGTCCATGTTTAATCAAGTGAATAGGCTATAAATCAATAGTTTGTATTTGATCATATGCTCAGTAGATAATGATGCATGTTCAATCATATAGATTTAAGGTCAATGATTTGTGTTTAATATTGTAGATAAAAATCAATGGTGTGAAGCAGGTGAAGGAGTCAAAGAGCCCAAATTGAATGTGAGGCCACCATGTGGCATAAGATCATTAACCAAATGGATACTAAAAACATGGTATGTAGATTGCATGTGGGGCTACCTAGTGGCATGATTTTGAAAGACCAAATCAAAAATTAATGGTCATATTGAAAGTTAAGGCTAGGAGACTCTTAGGGAGATTGATAAATTGAATTTAGTTGAATCTACTAGAGGCACAAGATGACGACATGTTTCCAAGGTGATAATGGTAAAGTTTTAAAAATAAATAAGCAGTGTGTAAAAGAGATGTTACATAGGTAAACACATTAGATATAAATATTTGGCGGACTCGAACATGCAAACATATAAATACAAGATCCAAAAATTATCTAAGTCACCAAAGCACATGTTTAAAACTGGATTGCCACCATTAAATCTTTGTTTAAACCTCCAAAAAGCCCTAAAATATATGAAAATCCCTAAATTGTTGTTAAACTCATTATTTTGAGCTAAAAGAGAAACCTTGGTGATCAAAATTATTTAAGGAGTTCAACTAGATAGCCACAAGAGTTGAATTGTCACTTTTAATTCCATAATTTGATCAGGATCATAGCAATGGCAACATACTGAGCTACTTCAAATAAATCTATTGAATTATACCTATCATTATATATAGAAGGCCAAGTTTTCAAGGATATAAAATTTGTAGCTTCCTCATTAAACATAGTAGATAGTAATTATTTAAATTTTTATTGAATAATTGAGAACTAGGGGATTTTGACTAAATAAGAAGAGAAGCTGGTTCTAGTGAAGAGACTTTATGATGATATTGTAGCAATTCAAACGACTGGACTCCATTATGTTGTTGGTAAACTATAGGTACTATTGTCATGAAATCTTACACCCTAGAAGAAGTTTTTTTGGCTTTTTCTATATTTTCACATGGGAATATTTCTAGGTATGTGGGTGTAGCTATATTGTAAATGAGCCTCTAAATTTAAGGTCTAGCTCAATAAATGTATTGTGTAATACTTATCACTTACACTACTACTTACTTATGGGGAAAAGAGTTAGATAATGCATGAATTAAACCTACTATAAATGAGGTGATGTACTAAAATTTCTTCCATTTGACCATCAAATTTATACCATCATGAAACAAAGCATAAAAACTATTTTCTTTGTCTTAATGAACTCTAACATGAGTAGTTCAATATAGAGGTGAGATATGAGCAGAAACACAAAGAATATGAACTAGAGGGTAGATTTCAAACTCCAAGGATAATTTTACACTTGAAAAATATTTACACACTATAATATACTCTAATATTAAAAAGGGCTTGTTTTTCTTGAGCTTTATTTTAACATTTGTGTAGATGTTTCCTCTACAAGTCCAACTTTGAAGCTTCATAACTTAAGCTAGAGAACTAGTGTGGGCATGAAAATTTTAGAGAATGATTCTAATATGTATAATTCTATGGTGCTAAAATCATTTATCTCACAAGTCTTCTTGAGTGAATATAAAATTTTTACAAATGAGTTAGTTCATTCATTCTTGTGTGGTGTGCAAGATGGCCTAGCTCCATAGACTTGATGAGATGAACTCGGAAGGCTTAAATCTCAAGATAGAAGTATTATCAAGATATGAAATTTGTGGATCATGATATTATAACTAATTAAACTGATCATGCATGGTTTGAGGATCCTACAAGGATTTCTAAGAATAATTATAAATTACATAAGCAAGTTATTCCATTCTAGTTTCCATGTGATGTCTAGATGATGGTCTGTCTTCACAAATTTTATTCTTGAGCTACTACTTGATATTTGAAATATCTGATGAATTCCTTGAGGTATAAGTAAACCTATTCCATGTTATAACTACATTGATCACCATGAAATCCTGTCATTTGCATATATGACCCTAAAATGCCCCCTAAAATATCAAACGGCATAAGGATTAAACGAGACCATGACCAAGACTATAATGGCATATTAAATGACATAAAATAAGACAAAATATACCCCAAACATTATAAAAATCCCCTATACAATATTATTACTATAGGGGGTTGACTAATTTTGGCTTGAGGTAAAAATGGTCAACATTCTTGGTGATTTCCCAAGGGTGGCATGCTTGTTATGCCATGACCAGTTGCCTAATCTTTTCCATTAGACTATGGAGTCATAGGTATACAAGATTGACATAAAAATTTCCTCAATAAACATGCAAAACATAAGGAAAGAGAAAGAATAAACAACACATAGATAATAAACTAAGAAAAACACACTTGTGCTTAAAAGCACTTATTAGAACATAACACAACTAGAAAGGAGACACATACTTAATATAATAGTTACAAAAAAATGCCTTCATCTCTAAATAGAAAGGTTTAAAATGTATCCCATTCATATGTATATGAAGCTCTTCTCCATTCATCCTTACTAACTAAAAAGAATTAATTTTATTACACTTGATGATGACATATGGTCTACTCCATAGGGTATTAAATTTGGTACATATCCCTAATTTTTTCTCTATCTTCATCCCATTTCAAGACTATGTCACCTTCTTAAAATGATCTTGGATTTTCCTTCTTGTCAAAAGACCTCTTCATTAGTACTTGGTGATGCTCCATAGCTTGATGAGCTTTATCTCTAGTCTCTTGCAACTCCATTAATTCTATCAATCTCACCTCCATTGGAGTGTTCTCAAAAAACTCTAGTTGATGAGCTAACTTTAAGGTAGGTAGCTCTTGAAAGACAAATAACTAGGCTTCCCTTACATAGACAAGCTCAAAAAGACAATTACGTATTGAACTTTTGGGAGTTATCTTATCAGCCCATAAGGTTGTCTTCAATTTGGTGTGCTAAGCTCTTTGGTTATGCTCCAATGTTCTCTTGATGATTCTGATCTAATTGTTATTAGTAGATTTAGCCAATCCATTACCTTGAGGGTACTAGTTAGATTAATTACTCAAGAATATGCCATTACTATTTTCCTAATTAGTTATCTTAACACCCATAAAAGCAAGATCATTATCTAAAATAATAGTAGGAGTGTCAAACCTTGTTATAATTATCTCATATAACTTCAAGATATCACTCTCATTAACTTCCTTCAATGATACCACCTCAACCCATCTTGTAAAATAGTCAGTTATTTTGAGTATACATTTATGACCAACACTTTATGGGGGATTTATCATGACAATGTGTGAAAGGTTGATCAACATGGATAGGATTTAATGGAATAGTTGTAGGCTTATCTTTTCCTACAAAGAAAGCACATTATCCACACATTATCATGCAATCATGAAAACCCTCAAAGAGATTAGGAACATAATAGCCAACCCTCATGATCTTTGTACTTGTGGTTTTTGGAGAGAAATGACCTCCTACTATCCCATTATGGAACTTCTCAAGCAATACTCCAAATTGATCACTATTAATGCATCTAAATAACACAACATTGAATTACATCCTAAAAATCACACCATCGACAAGAAAAAATGGAGTAGATTGAAATATAAAATATCTCCTTTGTGATCTACTCATATTATTAGGATACTCACCATTTTGGAGAAATTTGATCACATCATGTGTCCAACTTTATGGAGGTAATGAGCCAACTGATTGGGAATAATCATGATTGACTAGAGCTTCTTCCTTTGAATCAAGAAGATATAAAGATATATTTTTATAAATTCCTTTACCCATTACCAATTTTATCACTTTTACATCAATATCATACTCCATTACCTTAGTGATCCACCCTACCCTCTTTTCACTAGGATCCTTGCTCAAAATAAACTCTTTGGTGATAGGATGAGAGACCATAACATGATTATTATTATTTGAAACCATATGTTTGAAATTATTCAGTCCTATTACAACATCAAATATTTATTTCTCCATAAATGTTTACTTGACTTCATAATATTCTAAACATTGACTAAAGAATGCAATTGGTTATTCCACACCCTCACCACTATTTTCCATTAGCATGGCAAAGATAGTATCAAGGTTAGAAAATGAATACAACATGAAGTATTTGGTTAAATAAGCATTCACAAGGGTAGGATATTCTACAATTTCTTTCTTTATGGCTTCAAAACTACTCTTACCCTCTTTAGTCTAAGAAAAGACTTGGTTCTTATTGAGCATAGATGTGATAGGTTTCACCAAAGATGAAAAATTAGATATGAAACTCCTTACAAAATTTATATTGCTGAAGAAAATTTTAATACCTTTATTATGCTAGGGAAATGATAAGCCTAGAATAGCCTCTATTATTTTAGCATCAATAGTCAAACCATCCTTGGAATAATATGTCCTAAGAGCTTATCTTCATGAACAACATAGATGTACTTCTTTGGATTAAGAGATACTCCATACTACCTACATATTTTAAGAACTTGTCTTATGTGTTTCATGTGTTCATTATCATATTTAGATAATATTTTTATATCATATAGATAAACTAATAACATCTCATTGATCAAACCTTTTAAGGCCATTTATATTTCTCTTTGAAATGTGGCACTAATATTGGACAGAATAAAGGGCATCTTTATAAAAGAAAAATTCCCTAATTTAGTAGTGAACATTATCTTAAACTGATCATCCTCATTAACTAAAATCTGATTATAGCCTAAATATCCATCTAGAAGAGAAAAACATTGAGAAATTGAAACCATTTTGAAAATAAGCTCCATTGAGGGTAGAGGATAGTGATCTTTGAGTGATACTCTATTAAGATCTATAAATTCCACACAAATTCATATATCCCCATTTTTAATTATAATAGGAAAAATGTTAGCTACCAATGTTAAATTCTTGATGGGAAATATTATCTTAGATTCAAAGAGTTTGGTAAGCTCTAACCTCATGAGTTTTTCAAACTTGGGGTTGATGGGTCTTTGATTCTATCTAATTGATTTAACTACAAGTTACAACTCAATGGTATGGTATACTAGGATAAGATCAAATCCTTTTAGGTCCTTATATTATAAATCAAAGATATCATAGAACTCTCTACATAGCTCAATGAATGCTTGCTTCTCTAATGTAGAACATACCTTGCTAAGTTTGAGGAGTTTATCCTTGAAGATCAAGACTCTTTCATAATTCTCTTATTTTGTAAAAATACTCACTTTATCCTTCTTATTTTGATCATTATCATTGAAGATAATTTATAAGGGAACCAAACCATTAGGTATCTTATTGGTTCTAAGTTTCACAATCTAATCACCTAATTATTCTTGGAGACTCCTTTAATTCCTTGAAGAAAACTCAACCTTATTTTACAAGAAGCATGCAATGTGTTTAACACTATCAAAAACTTGACAAGACATTTCATTATTAGGTATAGATGGTCAAATAATGACCTTAATATGAGAATGTTTTCCCTCTTTTATTGTAGTTTGAGTATCAAATTAAGCTCCTATGGTAGGTAGTCTATCAGCATGACTATTCTATTCCTTTGAGACTGATTGTATATTAAATGAATTGAAGTCTTAAAGAAAATCCCATACCCTATGCCTGTATGACTTAGTCAAATGGTTCTTGGAATCAATCACATTCATCACCTAATGCACAATGAATTCTCTATCTCCATACACGTATAAGTTCTTGAATCCCTTTCCCCTTACCCATTGAATACCATGAGTCAAACCTTTATACTCAGCCACATTACAAGTACAACCGAAATAAAACCTATATGAAGCATAATACTATTGTTTATATGTGGATATAAACATAACACCAGTCCCTACACCAAATTTACTCCTTGAACTATCAAAAAACACCTTCCACAGCTAATCATATTCACCTTCTTCCTTTGCAAGTAGAAGTATTGGTACTCCATGTATATAATATACTTCTAGATTAATTTCCTCAATGAGAGAAAAAGGATAATTATCATAATTATTATTACCTTATTCATCAATAAACATATCTATAATTCTTTCAAGATTGGAATAAGTGCCATCATCTAGAATATAATCCTTTTCTTCATGAATAACACAATTTAAATTATAACTTGTCTCAATGTAGGGTTGAATATTAAACCTTGCAAGGGGTTGTGTCTTAATTGTCAACTTGGACCCATACCTTGTTTTATGGACAAACAAAACCAATCAAATGAGAGGTAACCACCTATCTTGTCTATGATGTCTCGTGATAGGAAGATTGTAAAGTGGGCTAGGATGAAAATCCTAAGGAGAAATGTATGTTTTATTATTATTAAATAATATACAATGTTTAAAGAAGCCATAACTAATTTATCTTAGGATTTTGTGGGCAAAAAATTATTTGAAACTAGAGGAATAGGAGTAGACCTTACCATATTTTGACTTGCTAGAGATGTAGAAGTTTTTGGAATTATCACACTTGTGGCTGTCTTGTTGCCTTGGAGGAGAATTGGATGAGCTTTTGGTCATGATATTTCCACCTCTTAAATACTTTCTCTTGGCCCTTGTATTTTCTATAATAGAGGGTCTTTGATTTAGAAAAAATGTGACTTCAACTAGAAAATGGGTGAAGATATTTCCTTGAGGTTGCTAATCCTCATTAAATTACATAATCACCTCATCTTCATTTAATATGAGGGAAGTAAATAATACTTGAGCCACCATATCTTGATATCCACTCTCATTTATATCCATGAATTATTCTTGTTGTCAATCATCTCCATGCACCAAATTGATATGAATTAGTACCATCTCCCTTGTATTGGTGGTAAAGTTAGGGTTATATGTATTAGCAAGCCTATTAGGATTAGGCTAACATTGGCCTCTACCTCTTCCATATTTTTTACCATACTATTACTGACAGGGATAAAGATTCTGATAGGCACCTTATTTCATATTAGCTTACCTATTTTGGGCCTTTAGGGCTAAGAACTTTGCTTTTCAATCAACATTATTTTTTTCTTTCCTAAGAACCACCTTAGATTTTTTAATGGCATTAAAAACTTAAGACACTTAAAGAGTGATAGAAAAATTATGATATTATGGGGGTATATACACCTTAAGAGGTAATCTTCCATCTTTAATGAGACTATGCTTAGCTTTGATAACAAGATCATATGCTTTAGGGAGAGTAGAATCTCCCATAGATTGAAGCATGAAAATAATTTTAGTCCCAATGGCTTTCAAGTAATTAGGGAATACAAAGCTAGCTGGTGGTCTCATAGGAGGAGCAAATATATTCTTTAACATTAGATATTTACAAGGATGGTCTATATCCATTGAATTCTATATTTAAAAAAATATATTTTAGAGTCATAAATACATTAGCTTTGTCTTATAATGAAGCTATGAAAATTAGTGATCCAAAATGCTAATAAAAACATGCCTATTTTGAATCAAAATCCAATTTTAAACTAGTTGCCCTTATGTCATGCTCATCCTAGTATAAACCTAGGATTGGTAAATAACTCTAAAAAAGGATCTCATCGATAAGATTAATGAGTTGTGGTACCAATAGCTAGAATTAGTAATCAAGTTCATAATTAAAAGTAACCTAAGAATGAAAATTACTTCATATTCAAAATGGTTCAAAAACTAAGCACTGATTTCCTTCAATTATAAAGGAAAGTAGGTAACACTGGGGAAAGTTCCAACAAAAACTTTACTTATCAAAAGTTTAATAGACCTAAAAATAGGTTTCATAATATAAATAATAATAATAATAATTAGTCATTTACAACTAATAACATACCTAAAATGAACATTTATGATGTATCTTTGAATAATTATTATAGGGTTGATAACACTATAAAACATGGTGAGTTAGATTGTATAGAATTTTGTAATGATTTTGAAGTATATCAAGAAGACTTGGATAAATTTGAAGTTTTTCCTAACAAAGATAATGATGTATGTACATCTAGTTATTTAGAGACATCTAAATGTTTTGAAACAACTCTTATGGTGGAGACCTTTGATTTTCCATTTTAAGATGAGGATGAACCTAAAGATAATCCAAAGGAGATTCATGCTTTTAAATAGTATCTAAAGAAGACTTATCCATTAAGTAATTAAGAAAAAAAAACCAATGAGATGTTCTACTCCACCCAATAACTTTGATACTACTCCTGATCTGAAAGTAGATAACAATCTAGAACCTTCAAAGGGAAGCAAAATTGTAGATAATGTTGATTCATCTAGTTCTTGTACTAGGAGTGGGTAAAACATAGTAGAAGATATGAAGAAAATTAAAGCTAATATCAGATTGCATGAATTAATTTAGATAACTAAAGAGATAGACTTTTTTTTAGAATCTTCAACTAACAAACCTGGTAAATCATAGAAACGTGCAAATACAAGTGTAGTAATGTATAATAATAAAATAGAGGTTCCACCTTTTTTACTTATAATTAGAGTTTTTGGTAATAATTTTCATAACTATTTTATATATTTAGGTGCCTCTGCAAATATCATGCCAAAAGTTATTTATGAAAATATTGGTTTAACTCCTATTAAGTCTTATAGAGTAGTGATTCAATGAGACACATCTAGAGTTAAAGTGATTGGTGAATTGTTAAATGTGCATATGTAGCTTGCTTTAAAACCAAGGGTGAAAAAATTCATTGATATTAAATTTTTGGACATTCAAAACGCTAATGGGATGTTGCTTAGAAAAGTTTAGAACAAATATTTTAATGGATACATGTCAACTGATTGCTCTGACATGTGGCTACTATGGAGGGGAGTTCCTAGTCAAATTTAGATTGAAGGAAAACCAAAGATGAGTCATATGATCACTAAATATAATTTAGATAATGAAAAGGTCAATTTGGTTAATTATAGTTTAGGTTTTTACACCCTTGACACTTCTCAGGTATGTAATTCTAAAGACTCTCATGCTATGCCTAGACTTTGGAAATTATATGTTGATGGTGCTAGATGCAAATCTAGATCTAGAGTAAGAATAGTTTTAATAAATCCTATTGGGAAAGAATATATTTATTCTTACAAAATTTAGTTTCCATGCACTAATAATTAGGTAGATTATGAATCATTAATATTAGGATTACAATTTCTTATTAAACAAAAGGTTGAAGAACTACTAGTATATGGTGATTCTAAACTAGTAGTCAATCAAGTTAGAAACAAGTATAAATGCAAATTATTTTATTTAGGGAAATACAATTTTATATTATGGGATTTGATTGATTATTTTGAAGTTTTAAATATTATTTCAATCCTTAGAGAAGGAAACTAGTCTGTTGATAAACTAGCTTCAACTATAACTAACCTAATGCTAAATCAAGATTCTCAAAGACTTGACATTGAATTAGATCCATGTCTCTCTTTACTTGATAATGTGAATCATTTACAAGTTTTTAGTGATGACCAAAAAATCATTTAATTCATTAAAAATTCAAGAGTGTTTGAGTCTCATATTATTGATGAGGTCAATGATAATTCCCTTGATGAGGATAGAGTTGATGACAATGTAATATAATTGAATGATAACAAGACTCCTAATGGTATGATTGCCTTAGAAATACTATTTGACAAAAATAAGCTAGCTAAAACTGTTGAAGTTTCCAAATTGAATGAGAAGTATTATAATGTATTTGACATAGGAATTTAAGGTTAATCTCAGCTAGTAAACATTGGTATAACATGTATAAATGAAGAATCTATAAAAGCTAGAGACCTACTGACTAGATACAAAGATGTTATTGCATGGTTTTATGAAGACTAAAGATTTTTGATCCTCGAGTTATCATTCATACCATTCCATTGAAATAAGCTTGTAAACCCTTTAGGTAGAATGAAATGCCATTTAATCCTATTTTAGAACCATTTATTTATAAAGCGATCAAGAAATTATTGGATACAAAAATAGTTTTTCCAATTAGACATTTTACTTGAGTAGCTAATCTAATACCAGATAGAATGAAAACTAGAGAGATTAGATTATGAATAAATTTTAGGAACTTGAACATATCTTCTAAAAAATATAATTATCCTTTGTCATCCCTTGATATATTTTAAATTGTTAGTGGTTTTGCCATGTTGTCTTGCTTATATTATTTTTTAGGTTATAATCAGGTACTTGTTAATAAGGAAGATAGAATGAAGACTTACATTCACAAAAAAATAGGTCACTTTTGCCTACAAGAGGATGCATTTTGGTCTCATCACTACAAGATCTAATTTTCAAAGAGATATGGACCATAGCTTTCAAGTTCTTATAGGTAAATGTATCATCACATATATCAATGACCTGATTATGTTTTCCAAAAGTAAGGAAGATCACTTAATACATTAAAAACAAATATTTGAATATTTTCAAAGGTATGGAATTTACCTTAACACTAAGAAAAGAATATTTTGTGTAACTGAAGGGAAATTACTAGGCATGTAATAACTAAATATGGAATTTATATAGATATAGATAGAGTTAATGCTATATCTAAAATAAAACCCCCAAATAATAGAAAAAAGCTAAAGTGTTTCTTTGGGAAGATCAAATTTGTAAGGAAATTCATTTATGGTTTTGTAGAGATTGTGAAACCACACAATGATATGCTAAAGAAGGATCAAAGGTTGAATGGAATGAAGAAACAAAGAAAGCCTTCAAGGATATCAAGGAAGCAATAAGAAAACAACTTGTGCTAATAAGTCCTGATTTTTCAAAAGACTTCAATCTTTATTATTTTACTTCTAAATAAACTATAGCAGTTATATTAACTCATAGATTTGATAAATGTGATCATCCAATTTCATTTATGAATACTAACTTAAAAAATGATGAGTTCAATTATTACCTAATTGATAAACAAGCATTTTCTTTGGCTAAGGTAGTTAAAAAGTTTAGAAACTATATTCTTAGGAATAAAGTGTATGCTATATTGCCAAACCCTACCACTAATCTCTTGTTGATTCAATGTGAGTTAGGAGAAACAAGAGGTAAATGGATGTCTATAATCTCGTAATATAATCTTGAAATGAAAACTACTCAAATTGGTGAGGTGTCAAGGTGTAATTCAAATGATTACCAACACTAATCCTAAAGTGAACATAATGTAGGTTGACCAATAACAATTTCAACCAAATTATTGATATGATACAATCAATCATTTTTTGATCAATTGTTTTTGTCCTATAAGATTGATCAGAGAATAGAGAAGATATTTGATGCTCAAAACATCTCACTTCTTGATCAAGGATGGGATAATTTATAGGAATAATTAAGAAGGAAAATATTTGAGATGTGTTTCAAAGGAATAATCAATTGAAATATTGAATGCATTTCATGAGAAAATTGGGAGTGGACACCCCTCTAAGAAAACAACTTCTAAAATATTAAGGGTAGCATATTATTGACTAACTATTTTCAAGGATGCTCACAAGCATGTCAGGGAATGTCATCAATGTCAAATATTCAATACAAAGGATTCTAAAGTAGTTATGCCCTTAAGGCTAGTTTTAATTGACAAACCATTCCTTCAATGGGGTTTGGACTTTGTATGGGCTATAAACCCTAATTATTTATCTATACACAAGTATGTTCTAACGTTCATAGAATATTATGCAATATAGATAGAGGCCATAGTAAATAAATAGTGTAGGACCAAATATGTCATTAGGTTATTGGAAAAAAACATTTACACTAGGTTTTGGACACCAATATGGATAGGCATTTACATCCATAGATATGATTGAGTGGTCCTATGATAATTAAATATCTCTTAATTTTTCATCTAATCATTATCCTTAGGGTAAGGGAGTTTCAGAGTCTACAATCAAGAATCTGATGAAAGCTATTAAGAAACTTACACCTCAAGAACCAATAATGTGGCATAAATTGCTGAGTTATGATCTGTGGGAAGATAAAACTATAGTAAAATAAGATATAAAATCATCACCATTTATATTTTTATATGGACAAGAACCAATCTTTCCAATTACTCTCAAATTGCCAACCTACAAGTTTATGTAAGAATATATGGAAGAAGATAAAGAATATGTTAATTGTAGGTTGCTTGATATCATCCAAATAGAAGATGTAAGTGAAGAAGCTTTTTCTAACTTCAATAGACATAAAACCTCTATCAAAATATGGTTTGACAAGTGTTCTAATATCAAGGTGTTTAGATAGAGAGACTTAGTTCTCTTATAGGATAAAGCATCTGAGCCAAAAGGAAAACATGGGAAATTCACTCCATTATAGATTGGCCCTTACCAAATTTATGAGACATTGGGAGATAACACCTTTAAGATAAAAAAAATTGTATGGAGTAGAGTTATCATTTCTAACCGATGGTCAATACCTCAAGCATTACTTCTATGTTGTTCCACCTCAAGTCTTTATGGAGTAATCCACAATATTAGTTAGAGTTAGTGTACATAGGTTTAGATTAGTTTCATTCATGTCCCTTATTTTAAAATAGTGTTTATGAATATTTATTTTCTTCTTGTGTGTTGGTTTCTTTTGTTATTTGGATTTAAATAACTCTTTTCTAAGACAGGTTTATTGGACATAGTCATTGGCATGTTGAGGATTGTCATTGATGTCAAATAAATCATGAGATATTAAAGCATTAATTACAAAGATGTTGAGGTGAATAGACATGTTATAGATATTTCATGGAGATGAGTGTGTAGTTTGAATGTTTATGGAAATGCAAGAATAGTCATATGAATCACCTTACTCATGTAGTTATCTTGACAGATATGGCTTAGTACATAGGTTGATGATAACAATATTTATGTGTATGATAGTTTTTGAGGAAATGATCACACTATGATAACTAGGTTTGTGCCTATTTTTTGTGGTCTAAGTTTTAAGTCATGAAAATGAATATATAAAATATTACAAATGCATAAAGTTATCTCTTAGATAGAATTTTACTAAGTTTCCATACTTAGTCAGTTTTACAACTTGGCATTTTTTTAAGGGAATTTGTTCAAGTATTTTTGAATAATAAGCCTACAACAAATTTTTTGAAGGGTATGTTGAGAAGTTCTAAAGGGCTTGTTGATAAGTTCTAAAGCACACATTTTAAGGATTTTAGGACACTTTGAAATTTATGAAGGTTCATTTTGCATGAACTAAAGGGCACTTATAATGTTTGAAAGGACACTTTGTGAATCCCTAAAGGGAACTTTCTAAAGGATTGAAGGACACATGGAAAGTTTTGAAATGTAAAATATTTGAAGACATGATCATGATTAATGAATAACACTTAATCATAGAAAGATGATCTAATGAAGCATAGAGAAGTCAAATTATCAAAATGACCATTGAGTTAATGTGTGAGTTACAAGTGTCATAATCATAGAGTTTACATAGTAAATCAATAGAGTGGTTTAAAGTCTAAAATTCAATGAGCAATGTGAGATTAATAAGTGTCTCAATAGTGGGAACTAATATCAGTGTATAAAAAGCATGCACTTATGCCAAGTGTCTCAATAGTGGGAACTAATAGTAGTGTATAGAAGGCACATGCTTATGCTAAGTGTCTCAATAATGATATTTGATAGAAAAGGTGTAGAAGGCACATGCAAGTGCCAAGTGTCACAAGTGCATGAGCTTGGCAGATAAAGGACTAATGAGCATAAGCTTGTCAAAGATACATATTGAGCTTATAATAAGATCTCAATGTGAGTATATGATCATATAAATTAGATCCAAAAAAGTGACTGGAACCAAATGGAACAAAGTGATCAATGTTTATGGACATAGTGGTGAGTTAAAGATTAAGCATGTTTGAGAATATCAATAGAGTAAAAGTGATCCAAAGATATAAGAATTAGAATGATGGGATATATATCTTGATGTCTAATGAATAGGTAGAGATAAAGGTGGTTCATGTTTAGAGATCAAACAACATGCAAAATCTTGGATAAAAAAGATCAATGGATGCATTTTAAAAGTGACAAAGCTAAAGTTTCAAAGTGTACAAAGATTAAAAAGATAGCATGAGCCTATCATAATGTGATCAGATGGATGTATTTTAAAGTTGATCTAGTTAAATAGAGACCATTAGATCATGGCACCAATCACAACATCAATGATTGATATTTAAAGGTATGTCCCAAAAAGGTTAGTTATGATAACATACAAAAAATAGCATGTAAGCTCTATATCTTGACTCAGTCAATGAGATTGATTGATCTAATTTATCAAATCCATATTAATGAATATGTGCATCAAAACATGAGTCTAAAAACTACTATAGATATAAATAAGGTAGGAAATTATGGTGGTGATGCATGAAATTAAGATGTGAGAACTAATAGTTTAAGTCATAATGAATTAAAGTCTATAATTGGCATGGTGTGTTACAATCCAAGTGTGAACACATAAAAGATATGGAACCCTACAATTATTTTATATATGATATCTAGGATAAAGAAAAAGGTGGAAAAATCTAATGAAGTGTGTCAAATAGGTTTATATCTAGACACAAAACCAAAGGGAAAGAATGGGGGTAGAGAATAAAAAAGGCATAAAGAGAATATGTAGAGTATGATCAATTTTACATTAGACCTATAAAAAAGAATTGAGATTTTGATTCATGTATAAATCTGATTTGTATATTAAATGTATATCTCCATATAAGAATTTTATAGGTTGGTGCCATTAGGTAAGCTAAGTGGGTGCTTAGATTAGGGAGTGAGTGATTCCTTAAAGGTGAATCTCTTAAATCAAGGGATTGGTGTTTCCTTAGGATTGGTATCATTAAATGTTATAACTAGTAAGATTAGATATTATGAGACTAGATTATAATGGTAGTTTCTATCAGCTATTCTCATTATGGTTTTTCCCATATTAGGTTTTTCATGGTATATCTTTTGCTATGTACTTTTGTGTGTGTGATCCCTACATATAGTCTTAATGTAAATTAAAAGGTCTTAAAAAGGATTAGTTTTAGTTAATATACTAATTCACCACCCTCTCAGTATCTATTTGTGTTCCAACAATTGGTATCAGAGCCTAGGGTTCTTTGAAAGAAGCTTAATCAGCTCAGGTAGATCTTATAATAGTGAACATAATGGCTAGTCAAGAAAGATCTTCATCAAATAAGTAACCTCTCTTTGATAGATCTAACTATGCATTTTAGAGCATAATAATGGAATCATATCTATCCTCATTAGCGTTTGATGTATGGATGTTTGTGGTAAATGGATATACAACCCCTACTATAACTCCTACTGATAAAGCTTCCAAGAAGGCATATGAGAACAATTCGAAAGCAAAGAATGATATTATTTGTGGATTATCAAACACTAAGTTTGTCAAAGTGATGCATTATCAAAATTCTCAAAATATTTAGAAAAAACTTAAGAGCATCTATGAAGGAGAAGACTAGGTAAAGCGAGCCAAGCTACAAACTTACAAAGGCAAGTTTTAGAGCCTTTAGATGAATGAAGAGGAGAAGATTATAGACTACCTCCTCAAGGTAGATGAAATAGTCAATGCAATAATGGGTCTTGGAAAAGACATGAAATAATAAATCATTGTCAAAAATTTCTTAAGATATTTCCATCAAGATATGATTCTAAAATCTCTGCAATAGAGGAAGCCAGAGAAATAAATAAACTCACTATTGATGAGTTGCATGGAACCTTCATAACCTATGAGATGAGAATGGGGGAGGCAGACACCTTCAAGAGATAATTTACATTGAATGTAGCTAAGAAAGTAATGAAAGAAACACCTACATCTAGATCTGAGGAGACTGATGAAGAAGTAGCTAACTTTTTTGGAAGACTAAAAAGAGGATTTGGAAATTACAAAGGTAATTTACCCTTCAAATACTTTATCTATGGTAAGGTAGGACATTTCGATACTAAATTCCCTTATAGCAAAAAAGATAAATCTGAGCAAGTAAAAACTATCATTAAGGTAAAACCATACTATCCTAAGAAGAAAAACTTCTTCAAAAACAAGAAAGGTCTATACATAAGAGAAGATAGTGATTCAATGGAAGACATTGAAAATTATAATGATGATCATGACTATGATTTTATGGCTAAGGAAAATGAAGTCATGTTCATGATAATAGAATCAAATTCTATTTATCAAAAATAAGTTGAAGAGTCTGATGAAGAAGAGGAAGGAGAAGTAGACTTTGAATGTGAGCTCATTTGTGCTTTAGAGGAAATTGACAAGCTAAGAAAAGAGATCTCAAAAAAGAAGAAGCTTGGGCAAAAGAAAATGTTCAAAAGTCTTGATAAATCTAATCATATGGTAGTGAGCCTAAAGACACAAGTTGAAGAAGCTAGGAGAATAGAAGATGTAATCAAACTTGGACTACAATTTAAATTTTATGAATGTATGAAGCTTAAAGTAGAAATAGTGGCCTTGAGAAAGGCAAATGTTAACTAGAAAAAAGTATAAAGTTGATATGAGGATCAAATATTTTTTATTAACTTATTAATTCTCAAAATCCCTCAAAAGAGAGATTAGGTCCTTTCTATAAAAAGGGAAATAGTTCTACTATAATTACATATGCTAACCTATATGAAAATTTCAAAGTAGAAGTAAAATCAGGAGTAAAGAAAGAAAAAGCTTTCAAGGACACAAAGATAGACTAAAACAAAAATAATGTGAAGAAATATAGACCTAAAAATAAGCTTGAGGAGAAGAAGAAGATAAAATTTGATGATTTTTATGGATACACCAAGGTGAGAAACTTGAATAAGCCACATCTTATAAGAGTTCCTCATGCTGGACCAAGAAATGCTATGACTAGGTATTCCTCATATTTCTATGATTATTGTTATGGTTTTAATTAGTTTGGTCATAGGTATATTTATTTTAGAGTTTTACCTACAAGGAGAACAAATTTTATAATTAAAAACTCATTTTCTCCATTATTAGATACAAACGTAATGTGTTATAATTGTAATAATTTTGGTCACATAGCTAAACATTGTAGAGCTAGTTTTATAAGATAAAAAGTACATAATGTAAAGAAATGTGTATCTCCTAGTGTGAATAAAGGTTCACAAGTATCTAATAAAGAGATTAATAACACATATAAAAAACCCAATAAAGTGTGGAAAGTAAAAAATCAATCCATGATTGCTCAAACTGCACTCTATTCTAAGGAGTAGAATTTATGAGTGATAGATAGTGGTTACTCAAAGAATGTGAATGGTGACAAGAGTAAGTTCACCAAACTAAGAAAATATAAGGAAGGATCTTTCAGCTTGGGAGACAACACAATGACAAAGATTGAAGGTAAAAGAACTTTAAACATAGATGGACAACTGCCTACACATGATGTCCTTTATGTTGAAGGATTGAAGCATAATATACATAGTGTTAGAAAAATTGGTGACAATGGATATAAGGTCACATTTGATGTAGAAGGATGCAAGCTAAAGAGATCTGGTAGAATATTTACATAAGGGAAAAGGACTAAAAGTAATATCTATAATATTGTTGAAGTAGATGGAAATAGTTATCTGATAGGAAAGGTTGATGAGAGCTATTTGTGGAATATGAGAATGGGTCATGTTAACTTTGATAATCTAGTCAAAGTAAGCTCAAATAAGTGTTTAAGACACATGCCCAAGATAACCAAACCTATAGATACTACTTGCAAGGAATGTCAACCAGGTAAGAAGACAAGGGTCAAATTCCAAATAAAGGAGTTTGAAACTACAAAGCCTCTACAATTAGTTCATACTAATCTTTGTGGTCCCACTAAGACAAGAGGATCTAAAGGAGAGAGATAATTCATATTATTTGTAGATGACTACTCAATAAAGACATGGGTAACCTTTTTGGAAGACAAATCTCAAGCCTTTGAGAGATTAAATATCTTTAGAGCCATGGTTGAAAATGATATTGGAAAAAAAATTAAAATGCTTAAGGTCTAATAAAGGTGGAGAATTCACCTCGAATGAATTCATAGAGTATTGTGAGAAGAATTAGATCAAAAGGCATTACTATTCAACAAGGACTCCACATTAGAATGGAGTTGTTGAAATAAAGAATAAAATAGTCAAGGAAATCATTAGAACAATGATAAAGGAGGCCAATTTACTTGATATATATTAGAGATAAGTAGTAAAAACAACAATATACATTCTAGATAGAGTTTAACTGAGGGTAAATAGTCACAAAAATCCCTATGAGCTATTGTATGTAAATCATGCCTTTGTTAAGTGATTCAGAGTGTTTGGAAGTAAATGCTATATCATAATAAAGGATGAAAGATTAGGAAGCTTTGAATCAAGATGTGATGAAGGAATATTTATTGGTTATTCCAATGAAAGTAAAGCCAAAGTTTATTATAATAAGAGACTACACAAGTGTGTAGAGGGAATCAATGTCATGGTTGAAGAAGGATTGAAACATTTTGAACCCAATAAGGAAATAAGTAATGAAGATTCATATATTGAAGAAGTAGATAGTGAAAATTCTAAGGAAAATAATGAAAAATCACCTCCAAAATTTGATCAAAAATATCATCCTAAAAAGCAAATAATGGGTAATAGGAATGAAGGAGTTTGGATAAGGAGAAGAGTTGTAATGAAGAAGGAGAAAGTAAGTTTTTCTCTAATGTCTGAAATTGAGCCTAAGAGCTATGTTGAAGCCAACAAGGATGAGAATTGGCTAAAGGCCATGGAAGAACTGAGTCAAATAGAAAATAACAAAACTTGGCAATTAGTTCTAAGACCCTCAAAGAAGAATGTGATAGGTATAAAATGGGTCTATAGAAACAAGCTCAATGAGGATGGAGATGTTATAAGGAATAAAGAAAGATTGGTATGCAAGGGATATGCATAAAAAACATAGACTTTGAGGAAATATTTTCTCTAGTTGCTAGATTGGAAGCTATACGAATGTTTCTAGCATTTTCTATTTATGAAAAGTTCAAAGTCTATCAAATGGATGTCAAGTAAGCTTTATTAAATGGGAACCTAGAAGAGGAATCCTACATTGAACAACCTAAAGGTTTTCAATTGTTAGAACAAGAATATTATGTATGTAGACTGAAGAAATCATTATATGGTCTAAAATAGGCACCTAGAGAATGGTATTAAATTTTGGACCAGTACCTATAACAATAAGGACTGAACATAAGATGTGTAGACAATAATCTATATTTCAAATTAGATGGTGAGCATATGTTGATTGTTGTTATTTATGTATATGAAATCATCTTTAGTGGTAGTAATAACAAGATGTGTAAATAATTTTCTACACAAATGCAAAGTGAGTTTGAGATGTCAATGCTAAGAGAACTTTATTTCTTCCTTGGTCTACAAATATCACAATTTGATAAAGGGATATTCATATCCCAAACCAAGTATGCAAAGGAGATGCTTAAGAAATTTGGAATGGAAGATAGCAAACCAGTTAGTACTCCCATGATAACTAGATGAAATTTGAGTAAAGAATATGAGTCACTTGATGCAAATTAGACTATGTACATATCAATGATAGAAAGCTTACTTAAGACCAGATATCATGCAAGCAATGTGCATGGTTGATATATTTTAGGATATTCATAAAGAGTCACATGTCAATGCAATGAAAAGGATTTTTAGATACGTCAAGAGAATAATTGACAATGGCCTATGGTACCCTATAAGTGAAGATTTCAATTTGATAACATATACAAATGTTGATTGGGTAGGAAGTGTAGATGATAGAAGAAGCACTAGTGGGGTTTAATTTTTCCTTAGAAATAGACTTGTTTCATGGTTGAGCAAAATTCAAGAGTCAATTACTATGTCTACAAAAAAAGTAAACTATGTAATAGTAGTGACATTTTACACTCATGTCCTATGGATGAAACAAACATGGACAT
The DNA here is from genome assembly GCA_037957365.1 of Torreya grandis. Lineage (NCBI taxonomy): Eukaryota > Viridiplantae > Streptophyta > Pinopsida > Cupressales > Taxaceae > Torreya > Torreya grandis. The sequence goes on along the minus strand of JARHVA010002379.1, from coordinate 2,377,361 downwards.
CAAGATTGAGTACAAGTCACCTACTTATATTCTTCATGATAATTCAAGTGATATAAATATATCAAAGAATCATGTTGTTGGGACTAACATACCCTATTTATTTTGCTTTGTAAAATAGGGACCCTTGTAAATATTTCAAAACATTTATATCCCAGTCTGGCTTTCATGAGGTTATTATTTTTAGAATTTTAAGATCATTCACCTAAAAAGGAATGTGTACTTGTATATTTAAATATGAATTATGAACTAACCCTACTGATTATTGCCCTTGGATGGCTAAGTGCAAGTTTCATGGAGGAAGGCAGTGTTCTTGAGCACAAACCCTAATATTTCAAATTCAAATTTTCATGAGAAAAAATTTAGTAAGAATTGATCTTTTAGAAAAGACCTTAAGTCTAATTTTACATTAAGGTTGAGTTATGTTTTCAAACATGCCCAAATGTTGACATAAAATTATACTTAATTCCCCTTTTATGTTCCATCACATTTTATGTTCACAAGCCCTTTTTCATCCTAGACTAAGACCTTATCAATGTTTAGCCTAAGTTTTAATCTTGAAGTGTCTTTGTGTTTGTTTAATATGGATGAAACCTCAAGGATCCTAAAATTTTGTCTAAATCGTTACGTGTGTCATGCTCTAATTTGATGTCTTAACTTGGATGGAGATTTAGTAGTCCTCGATTCCTTAAAGGCCCAATCTAATGATGCAAGATCATCCTAAGATAGACTATACACTAAACCCCACTCATTATAAAAGTTTCTATAGAATTTATTTTGATAAACTTGCTTCCATCATTTGACATTCATGAGGATAGCCATTTGACATTAACGAGGCCTTCAAAATAAACCCCTTCCAGAACATATAAACCTTAAGCTTATCACATTTAAAGTTAAACCATAGTGTGTTTTAATACTATTAATCTAAGGTTAATCACTTAGCTTAAGCCTATGTGCATCATTGACTAACTTAATATTCATGCATCTTATAGGATCTAACTATCTACATTCATCTGATGACCTTGATCCAATGGTGTGAGATCAAAGAGCCCCTAAAGCTAAGAAAATAAGAGAAGATCTCTTGAATCATGATCAATTGTTTATGTATATTGTCTATCTTGATCCAATGGACCATGTTGACCTTGATGTCCTGAGAGCACTGAGAATGAGATACATGACATGCTATCATTCAGACAAAGGAACATTGTGAGATTAAATTTGATAGACACACTCCCATTATCTGATATTCATGAGGATGTATTTGATGTTATCAAGACCATAAAATTTAACCATTTCCAACCTCTTAACCAATCAACTTCAACCTCATAGATCATGATCGAGAGTTCTCATTCAATCATTGATCTTGATCCAATGGTGTAGGTGGACTTTTCAACCATGGACCCCAGAGTTTGATAGGTCAACACATGGATGAATTGCATCCAATAATTTCCTAAGGAAGCTATAATTCACCACTTGGCATAATTAGGTCATCTAGGATCTAAGCATCTAATCAAAAAGGACATATGAGATCTTAATCAAAGGCTCACATTCATCCTAGGATCCTAATCCAACAAAGTAACATAAAAGGATTTATTTAAAATCCAATGGCTAATTTTCAAATGGATTCCCATGAGAGTTCCATGAGAAAAAGCTTAAGGAGGTCTACATAAGTACCATTTAATCACTAAAGGACAATCCTAAGATTTGGCATGCCTAAAAAGATAGGATTTACATAAGTGGTGCCATCCATAAGATCTGAGAGATGAATACATTTATGACATCCATCGCATTCACCATTAAAGCCTTAGAAACTCTACTAGAGTAGCTTAAAGTCCTAAACCTAAACTTAAAGCCTCAAAACTTGACTATTAAGGACATAACTACATTAATCAAACTTGAAGTGTCATCTTGAGAATCAAGACTAGTCATATTCTAATGTAATTGATGTCATGACAAAGACAAGGCAATAGTGGAAAGAAGAGGCATACATGTATCTATCTATAAACCATGAAGGGAGGTGCTTCAGAGATACTGAATTGGACATAGGAGTATTGGCCAATGGCATGAAGAATTGGTCTGAGATTTTCTTTATAATTGAGGAGCTATAACCTCTATCATCTAGTGATCAAAGGGTGACAGTCAAAAGTTTGAGGACCTGGTTATAATTCAAATGATAGGTCTTCATCAATTTATTTATAAACCTAAGGTATTACATTGCATTGACATCTTTTCACCCCTATTTGTTGATTGTATAATAAACAATGCTTGGATCATCAAAGGAGGGTTACAAAAAAATTCTTATACTACCCTAGTAGCTTTTGAAGCCTATTATAAGCTGCTTAGAGCTCACATAGACCTCTCCTCCATTAACAAATGGATTACATAGCATAATCTATATGTTATCTTGAGACCTTGGTTAATATAAGGAACTCATGTACCTAGGAGACATGATGGCAAAATCCTTATCATTCAATTTAGAGAAGGGATTAGGATCATTATGACCCTATTATGTAGAGCTTTAGGGATAACCACCACAACATATGTAGAAACCAAGTGGGTTCCTTACATTTACTTCATGGTGGAAGAGAATCTGACTCCACCCATTAGTGAACTGATTAGCATCCTCTTGAGGAGATAATTTTATGTCATTAAGATAAAGACAATCAAAAAATTCACCATGATGTCCTATATATTAGACTCATTAATTATATATACTCATATTCTTGGTATCAAGAATTGGTCCTCTCATAGTAGAATCAATATAGCCCAACATTACTCCAAGCTACACATATTCAAGTATATGGATTATATGTAATTCATTTATGACTACACATATCCCACATTGGTTCAGAACATCATAAGAAACCCATGCCTAGGATGCACCCTCTTATTAAGAAGTATGTTGAGCACATGGAGATATTTGGTACTATACAAACTTCACCATTATAAAAATTGAACGGATCATGAACAAACCATTCAAGTTACCTATCTATGTCCCCCTCAAGTTTGTTGAGTAAGAAATTGCTCACCAAATCTTCTAAGGAATTGTTAATATTTGCAAGGAGAAGAGGAAGGGCATTTTGTATCCCTTCCCATTTTTGATTGGGAGAAATTTTATCCAAGATTAGAAATAATTGGACATCATGTCCAAACATAGGGATGCCTTATACTTTTAGAAGGATGACCTAAAGGAATGGGACACCAATAAAATGGTTGTCCCTCATTTGTAGTTCAAAGTAACTAACCAAAATAACCTATGATCACAAGGCTAGTCCATATGACCATTTTTACACCAAAGTTGAAAACTTTGAGGAAGTTTTTGCTATGTGCAGGAAAAATGGTTTCAAGCTTGAGCATAGATTAAAAAGGGAGGAGAAATTAGCTAGAGAGAGATGGTAAATGAACCCATTGTACTATCATATACTACCTTCTACTTCTAGTGTATGTCCAAGATAGCCACAATAATAAGCACTCCAAATTCAAGGACCTGGTGAGAAAAAACTAGAAGAAATTCTTAGAGAAGGCCCTTCATCATTAGCCTAGCCTCCAAAACCATCTTATCTAGTGGAACATAATGATATGGTTACCCTAGAACCATATGATACATTGGAAGATTTTTTCAAGGAACTTGTAGAGACCTATAAGTCTAATCAAGAAGATGAGGGATACACAACTAAGGTGGCATGAATTGAAGGACCTCAAATAGGTGAGGAAGAGAAACTAAAATAAATTTCATTGGAATTAGTCCCTATCACACAAAATAAGAGGGAAGCTAAGCTGGCCCTATTCCCCAAGTCCTCTAAAAGACCAAAAGTGACATGGACCCATCCCTCCAGTGAAGTAAATTTGTTTAGTGATGAGTTCCTAATACATGGACCTATCATTCCTGACTAGTTCATAAATGGGAAAATCCAAAAAGTTCCTTCCCAATCACACTTAATAACAATTACCAACTTTGTATGTGGAGATCCACTTGACAATGTCAAAACTTGGATCAACGATCTCATAAAGGAGCAGGAGGAAAGAAAAATTGTTCAAGTAACCAAAGAAAGTGGAAAGAAAATAAAATATTTAGGAGCATTAAGTAGAACTAGGATTGAAACCATAGAGACTCCCAAACTCTCTAAACTAGTAGCCACTATCATGTATAATCTAGATATAATAGGGTTTGAAAGGGTGACAACTAAGAAAACTACCATTGGCATTGAGGATTTCACCTTTTAAAAATGGAACCTTTTGTAGGCATAAATCTAATGCAAGGGTAGGAATCAAGGGAGCATCCCATCCATCTAGAGGATGTGGTAAGTTTGGTCATGACCTAATCAATAATAACCTTGGCTAGAATCAAGGCGATGCAACAAAGGATCACCAATCTAGAAAAGGAAAAGAAAGACTTGGAAGCACAGTTTATATTTCTAATCCCTAAGGATATAATAAAACTATTAAATAAGACTTTCTTTGGCACATTTTAAGGGTTAAAGGCCTTAAAGCTCAGATCAAATACCTTTAATCATAAAATTGGGAAAGTACAAGCATTAATCACTCAGTGGTAGAACTCTAGAGATCAAGCAATTGAATTGATTAAAGTCCATAACACCAAGAAAGTCTAATTCATTAAGATCATCAAGTTGAAGCATTTGCATGCCCTCCTAGGATTCATTAAGATAAGATATTAGACTTGAGCAACTAGTGTGATAGTGTTAATAACATCATGCAGGAGGATAAAGGCTTGATAACAAGGATGGAGGAGCTCTTAAAGGCGCTATTGGTAAGCCCTTATAAGACTAATGCCATAAGCCTAATGGATGATGAATATTTCAAGCAAAGGGTCATTACCTTTATCCATAACATCAAGGACAACCAAGGCTAGCCTATCAAAGACAATCAGAAGCTCCTTGATGTCATGATTACATCAAGGAAGTAGATTGTAGAGGCCTAATACATTTAGTAACTTAAAGCCAAGATTGATAAATAATTTAACACATTGGTAGGTCAAGAAAATGATTGTTTGATGAAGCCTACAATAGATTTTGAGCTAATCAAAGAAAAATATACTAAGGTGAAGAACTTCCTCAAGCAGTAACCCAAGGGACCCATTAAAGTAACATAAAAGAATATTATTTTATTATATATGCTAGTCTATTAGCATATATTAGTCCTTTTGTCAAAATTGGTGTATAAAGTCTTTTACTTTGTAATCTTTGTATTAAGGACAATTGTACTTATCATACACATGGATATTTTTAAAAGATAACCAATATACCACCTATGTTTCCTATAAATAGGCAAAGGTTACCTTTTTGTAGAGAGAGAGACTCTAAGCAATTGTATACCAAAGGGCATTTTAATATAACTAAGGAATTTTGAAAATATTGTCTAAATAGTGTCTTAAAATCCAATGATATCTCTTAATTGCATGTTAATATCTTAGATTTGAATGGTTCTTTGAATTTTGAGCTAGATTTTCTATCATAAGGTTGTTAATTGGTGTTATGCTAGATGTACTAAAAGATCTTAGGTATATTTCATTTGATTTGCTCTAAGTTTGGATTTGCTCATGTTATTCAGGTTACAATGGTAAATTCTTTAAATTAAACCTAGTTCTTACTTGTGACTTCCATATTTCCTTTCATGCTTGCCTAGTTTATGATGTAATCTAGGTTTATACTATTTTACATCATAAACTGGTTCATATATGCTCAAAATAATTAGAACCTTATCATGATATTTGAGATGGAAGCCTGCAATCATGTTTTCTTTTTTGCCTTACCCACTTTTTAACTATATTATTTATCAAAACTCACTTTAGTTTAAGATCATTGTTAATATCTTGTAGCTTAGTTTGTAGATTAGGAAATATCATAAAGATTCAAGTATAGGACATTGGTGGCTCTAAACCACCAAATTAAATAGATATTATGGACATATTTCACACTCTTCTTCTATTCCACCATAAAAATTATAGAATCATCAAAAATTGTAACTCATTCCTTGGACTCTTTGAATCCTAAAATGAAAAGTGTTCATCAATATTGAAAAGCACCTATGAGGAAATTAGAATCATCAATAATAACCTCATTTTGGCACTAGAATGAGGGATTGAGGGTCAGTTATGATATTTCCTACATTAAATTTAAAGGATTCTTAACACTTATGAGTGATTCTTCACTCTAAGTGAAAAGATCCTTGATCTAGGTGGTTTCTCACCTATCTTTGCACTTTATTAGGAAAATATCTTAGTTATCTATTAGGAAATAGTTAAATTTTGGTAAATATAGCTTCAAGATTTAAAAATTCATAGTATTTGAAATTAGAATAATTTATTTTGGGTGAATACTGACAATTCTTGGTGAATCTTGAGTTTATTTGAGTCACAAGTTGCAAAGAATGGCCATATTTGCATAATTCAGCACATCTTTGAGCTTACTTAGTCAAAGATCAATTTCGTTTATCCCTTTATGATCAAATATTCAATAAAATAGGCTTAGTGTGTAGGTTGATTATAGTTCTTTGTGAATTATAACTTATTACACCATATTTCAAATATGATCCTTAATCTTCAAGCTAGAATTTCCAAGGATCAAGACTAGATCACATTCAAAGATAAGAGAGCCCTTGCTTAAGATAGATACCCACAAAAGAACTAGGAAAGATAGAGGAATATGTAGGCATTCCAAGTCTCTACCATTTTCACCCTTATAAGGGGTTCTTACATTCGATTTTCATCTAGATACGGCATGGCTTGAAAGTTCTCACAACCATGTACCAGGTGTAGTTCATGACTTGCCTCATAATCCTAAAAATCACTTGCCAATGTTTAGTCCAACTAGTGTTGCAACCATTGAAGAACATGTTAAATATTTCAAGGCTACTTTAAGGTTATTAAATATTATACATGAAGATGAGCCTGTAAGTTGTTTCCATTTACATTCAATAATGTTGCATATGAATGGTTCCTCAATTTGCTTGATGATTGTATTACCTCATGGAATAACTTTGATAGTATATTTATTAATCAATTTTGGAAGATCATAAGGCCCTATGTCATTTATCACTAATTTACAACCATTAAGAGAGATGTAAGTGAACCTATTAGATCCTTTAATTATATACTTGAAAAGATGTTTTGTCAAACCATGGATCTATACAAACTTAATGAGGCTTTAGCACTGGAATTTTATAGATATGTAGTAGACCCCATGAATTTTGTGTTTCTAAAAAGAGTTTTCCCAACTATCAATGCATTGACACAAGCTTATTATAAAGTAGTGGTTACTGTGACCAAATGCAGCCTCAAGGACATATGGCTTATTATGTCCCAAATGTTAATAATTAGATGCCTAAATGAAACCTTTTCCAAAATAATAACCAAAATGATTTAACATGAAATTAGATCCCTACTCTGAATGTATTACCTACTAGCCATGATACTTTTAATCAGAACCTAAGTTTCTTGAGTCATCAAGTTACTAATAGATTTCACACCAATGACCAAAAGGCTTTAGTAATAGTCAATGATACTAACAATGACTAAGTCCAAAATTTTGAGACCCAAAAGAATGAAAATGAATCTATACTAAAGATGGTCTATAAGCTTAGCATATGTTTCTTACAATTACAAAAGCAAGTTGGCAATGCTAATGACAACTCTAGAAGAAACTTCACCTTCTAAATGTTCAATAGGCCTAGAAATAGATTTTAGAATGATAGTTTTTGAAATAATAAAGCTAATGAGAATTCCTCTAGTAAGAATACCATGGATATTAATTTTACTGATATTCCTTTTCCAAACTATTATAGGGTACATCTTACCTCTAGACAGGTGAAATTAATTTCATTGAATTTTTCAAGGCCTTTGTAGCTTTCTAAGAAGAACTTGACACATCTGAGGTAGTCCCAAATAGAGATACTACTACAAGTCCTTTTGGATCATAACCATATGACCAAGTGCACATGGTAGAGACATTTCAATTCCCTTTCCAAGAGGATAATGAGCCTAAGAATATCCCTTAAGAGATTTAAGCATTTAAACAATTCTTGAAGATATACCCTATAAGAAATAGAGAAAAAAATCATCCATTGACTGCTTCCACTCCCCCTAATAATTATTGAACTCCTCCAGACACTACATTAAGGAATGATCTTAAACCACCTAAGGGTAGTTCTTCTAAACCTATTGTTGAACCTTCATAAAAAACTAGTTATAACATTGTGGAAGATATGAAAAAGATCAAATCCAATATTATTCTACATGAGCTAACTTAGATTACAAAATAAAGAGATTTAATCTTGGACTCCTTATCTAAGAAACTTGGGAAGCCTCCTAAGAGTGATAGTACAAATGTGACTATGCAAGTAACCAAAGTAGAGTCCCCACCCTTCTTACTTATAGTTAGGATATTTGGGAAGAGTGTCCATAATTTCCTTTTAGATTTTGCAACATCAACCAATATCATGCCTATTGGGATATGTTAAAAAATTGGGTTAACCCCAATCAAGTTTGATAGGGTGGGCACACAATTGGATAAGTCAAGAGTCAAAGTCATTAGGGAGTTATTGAATGTACATATTTAGTTGTCTAATGAATCAAGGGTTAAATAGTTCATTGACATAAGTTGTGGATATTCCCAATGTTTATGGATTGTTCTTGAGTAGAGAATAGACTAAAGCCTTGAATGGATACATGTCTACTGACTTCTCCTACTTATGGTTTCCTTTAAAAGGTGTGCCAAATAAAATAAGAGTGGAAAGGGAACTAAGGATGAGACACATGATAATAGAATACAATGATATCAATGAAAATGTAAACTTCCTTGATTTTTATCTAGGATTTTTCCCTTTAGAGACTACAAAAGAGCCTAGTTCTAAAGACCCTCCTCCTGTACTTGGCCTGTGGAAGTTGTATGTTGATGGTGTTAGGTGGGAGTCAGGATCATGGGATGGTATTATATTGATAGACCCTACAAAAAATTAATATCATGTATTTTATAGGTTACAATTCCCATGCACTAACAATTTGGCTAAGTATGAAGCTCTCATTATAGGAATGTAACTTGCTATTAAGCATAAATCTAGGGAAATTATTGTTTATGGGGATTCTAAACTAGTGGTCAATAAAGTAAGGAGTAAGTACCAATGTAAGATATCTTACCTTAAGAGGTACAAGTTCAAAGTTTGAGACTTGATGGAATATTTTGATGATTTCAACATCATGTCTATCCCCAAGGAAGAAAATAAAGTTGTTGATGAGTTGGCCTCTACTACAGCTAACCTTATGCCCAATCATGACTCCCCTGACTTTGGCATTGAGTTAGTGCCATGCCCCTCAGTATCTAATAATATGAATCACTTTCAAGTTTTCAATGATGATCATCAAAATTTTGATTTCTTGACTAATTCTAGAGATTTTAAATCTCACATCATTGAGGAAGTTGATGAAAGTTGTCCTAAAATAGAGCTTAATGGTAAAGTTATCCAACTAAGTGACAATAAGATACCTAAAGGATTATCTCATTGAAAATTTTGTTTAACCATGACAAGATTGTTGGGACACCTAAGGTGCCCAAGGTAAATGGTGAGGACTATCATGCAATGGATATTTTCTCACATGATCAACCCTAACAAGTAAACATAGGAAAGTCTTGTACTAATGGAAGAAAAAAAGGCTAGGGAGCTACTTACAAAGTATAAAGATATAATTACTTGGTATTATGAAGATATGAAAATATTTGATCCAAGGGTTATTACTCATACTATACCTCTCAAGGAGATTTTTAAACCTTTCAGATAAAAACCTAGGCCAGTTAACCCTATCTTAGAACCCATAATATTTAAAGAGGTCAAGAAGCTATTGGATGTAAGGATTGTGTTTCATATTAGGCAATCCACTTGGTTGCCAACCTAGTCCCAGTCAGAAAGAAGAATGGGGAAATAAGATTGTGAATATACTTTAGAAATATAAATAGAGCATCTAAAAATTATAATCACCCCTACCTTCTCTTGACCAAGTCATCCAGGTTGTTTCAAGATCAACCATGATGTCCTTTTTGGATGGAATTTCTAGATACAACCAAGTGCTTATTGCTCAGGAGGATAAGATGAAGAAAACTTTCACTACTAAGTGGGGAACATGTGCTTACAAAAGAATGCCATTTATATTGATTAATGTAGGATCTATCTTTTATAGGGCCATGGACCATGATTTCCAAGGTCTAGTGGGAAAATTCATCATCATAGACATTGATGATCTTACAATGTTTTCCAAGAATAGAGAGGAACATTTCATGCACCTAAAGCAAGTGTTTGAAAGGTGAAAGAGGTATGGTATATCTCTCAACCCCAATAAAATCATCTTCTGTGTCATTAAATGGAAATTATTGGGGCATGTAATCACCAAAAAAGGGATTTCCATAGATCTTGAGAGAGTGGAAGCCATTTCCAATATTGAGCTACCAAACAACCGAAAGGAACTGAAGTCATTCTTTGGTAAAATTAACTTTGTGAGGAATTTCATCTTAGGCTTTGCTAATATTTTCAAACCTCTAAATTATATTCTTAATAAAGATGATAAAATTTCCTGGGATGAAAAATTCAAGAAAGTTTTTAGTGATATCAATAAGGCAATTAGTCAAGCCCCAGTCTTGATAAGTCCCAACTTCTCAAAAGACTTTTACCTATATTCATTTGCTTCTAACCACACCTTGGCTATAGTCTTGAATCAAAGGGTGGATGGAAATGAACACCCTAGAGCCTTTATGAACACCAATTTCTAAAATGTAGAGGTAAACTATTCCTTGATTGATAAGTAAGCCTATGCACTAGTTAAGGTAGTGAAAAAGTTCAAGCATTACATCCTTAGAAATAAGGTACATGCCATCTTACCAAACCCAACCATAAATCTTATGTTAAGTTAGAGTGAGCTTGGGGAAAGAAGAGGCAAGTGGATATAAATCATACAAGAGTATGATATAGAGATGAAGATTGTCAAATTGGTGAAATGTCAGGGCCTACTCTAGATGATTGCCAATGATAATCCCAAACTTCATGTCATGCAAGTGGATCAACAAAAAAATTTAACCCAATAAATGTTACGACTCTTTAATATATCTTCTCATTATAGATAGTTGTCCCCCAAGACTCACCAGAGAATAAATGAGAGCCTTAAGTCTCAAAGAATCCCATTACCTAATCAAATATGGAGTCCTTTATAGGAATAATTTTGAAGGAATATACTTAAGGTGTGTGTCCAAAGAAGTTGTTTCTCAAATCATCTCTCTTTTCATGAAAAGTTAGGTAGTGTACATCCTTAAGGGAGAACCACAAACCATAAGATTATTAAGGTTGGGTACTATTGGCCCACTATTTTCAAGGATGCTCATAAACATGTGAGAGAGTGCCACTCATGCCAAATTTTTAGCATAAAAGAGCCAAAGGTAGCCATTCATTTACAACCTATGATGGTAGACAAACTTTTTGCATAGTGGGGATTAGACTTTGTAGGATTTATTAATCCTAATTCTTTTAAAGGCCACAATTATATCCTAACTACTATGAATTATTTCACAAGATGGACTGAAGTTATAGCCACCAATAAATGTAGGATAGAGGAAGTGATCAACTTCTTGGAAGAAAATATTTACACCAAATTTGGAACCCTAGTTTCTTTAGTTTGTGATAATGGATCTGAATTCATATCCATTGAAATGACCAAATTGGCTTATGATAATGGTATTTATTTGAAGTTTTTCTCCAATCATTATCATTAATGAAATGGATTTTCTAAATTTACCAATAATAATCTTATGAAGGCCATCAAAAAGTCTGCTACAAATAAGCCAAAAACATGGCATAAGCTCCTTAAGTATGCATTATAGGATGCCATAATAAGGATAAATTAGGGACTCAAGGCTTCACCATTACTATTTTTGTATAACAAAGAACCATTCTTTCCCATTTCCCTCAATTTACCCATGATCACATTCATGAGGGAGTTCATGGAAGAAAGCCAAGAGTTGGCCAATTCTAGGTTGTTGGACATCATTTGAATGGAGGATGCTAGAGTTAAGGAATTTATAGACTTTAGTAGGAATCAAAAAACTATGAAAATGTGGTTTAATAATAGATCCAAGGTAAAAAATTTCAAACAAGGAGACTTAGTCCTTCTTTTGGAAAAGACATTAGAACCTAAGGTCAAGTATGGTAAGTTTACACCATTGTGGATCCATACCAAATTGTAGAGACCTTGGACAACAAAAATTTCAAGCTAAGATACCTTCAAGGAGTAAAATTTACATTTCCCACTAATTGGAAATATGTCAAGCATTACTTTGTTACTGCTCCACCAGGGTCTTCATGGAATAACATCTATAATATTACTTAGAGTTAGAATAGGTAGGCTAGTTAGTTTCCTTTCTTGATTTGTTTTCCTACATGGCTTGTATATATTTGTTTACCTATGTTTATTTATTTTTGTATATTTGTCTTGCATTTTTTCCTTTCTACTTGGTTGTGTTCCTTTATTTTAATAAAGTCTCATAGACTATCCTTGCTTAGAATTTCTCAAAATTCAAGTATTTTAGGTAAGGGCATGAATCCTACACAAGAGGAACTAAGGATATAATATATAATTATGTTACAATATAGATATTTTCAAAAGACTCACATGGAAGTTAGTTATCCCCCCTGAGTCCAAAACATTACCTAAGACCAAAGCTCTGTTGTAAGAAGAATCATGTATGTGGAAGGAAAGTTCAAAAGCTAAGGCATATGCATGCTTGGACTTAAAACACATCCTTGTCTAAGATTAAGGTTTCAACTAGAGGTGATTATCCTAAGGCTAAAATATTTGACCAAATCCTTAAAACCTAGCTATCCTAGCTCCCATCCTTTGTTAAAAAGTAAAAGGACACAAAAAGGGACTTAATGATAAATCAAAAGATGCAAATTCAAAGGTGATTTAGGTAACCTCCACCAGCCAGGGCTATGGACACCTTGATGGCATTGGATCAAGGTCATGAGTGAAGCCAAAGGTATCTCTATTGGGGCTATGGATGTGTAGCTAGTAGTAGAGTAATTCCCAAGCCTCCCTTAAACTAAGAGCAATTATTACTAATAGAATATTTAAATATGATCAAATTTAGATGTAATGGTCGAAAGGATATGAACCTAGATGTTTTTCCATAAAGTCTCATGATATACAGTTAGTGGAATCAAAGAACATGTTTAGGCTCTAACATGAGGATTTGAATTCTACACATTTAAAGCTTGTTTCAACCTAGAATTGACCTAAGTAATGATATGTGGGTCAAAGGAGATAAAGGACTTATGTGTTCGTTTAAACTAGAGTTTATAGGTTCTAAAATATTGATATATTTCCCTTATGAATCACCATTATTTTTTGGACAAGCATACCCCATTTTTTCTACCTTGAAAAATAGGGATCCTTGTAAATGTTTCAAAACATTTGTATCCTAATCTGGGTTTCATGAGGTTATTCTTTTTAGACTTTGAATATAATCCACATGAAAAGGGATGGTTACTTACATGTTTAACTATGATTTATGAGTTATCCCTACTAATTATTACCCTTTGATGGCTAAGTGCAAGTTTCATGGAGGAAAGCAGGGTTCTTGAGTAGAAACCCTAAGGGTTCAAACTCAAATTTTCATGAGAAAAAATTTAGCGAGAATTGGTGTCTTTAAAAAGACCCTAAGTCTAATTTTACATTAAGGCTCAGTTATGTTTTCAAACATTCTTGAACCTTGACATAAAATTATACTTAAGTCCCCTTTTATGGTCCTTCCCCTTTTAAAGACCTCCTAACCATGTTAAATGTTATATCCATAAGCCCTTTTTTGTCCTAGCCTAAGACCTTATCAACATTTAGCCCAAGTTTTAATCCTAAAGTGTCTTTGTGTTTTTTCAACATAGATGACACCTTGAGGATCCTAAACATTAGTCTGAATCACTACGCATGTCATTCTCTAATTTGATGTCTTAACTTGGATATAGATGTAACAATCCTTGCTTCGCTAGAGGACTGATCTAATGATGTGAGATCATCCTAGGATGGACTATACACTAAACACTACTCACTATAAAAGTTTTTACTTCATTTATTTTGATGACCTCTCTCCCATCAATTTATATTCATGAGGAATACATTTGACATTAGTGAGGCTTTCAAAAAAAACCATCCAAACATTTATCCTTAGTCCAAAAAGGGACATTATAAACTTTTAAACCTTAGGTTGATCACATTGAAACATAGACCATAGTGTGTTTTAATACTATTATTCTAAGGTTAATCCCTCACCTTAAGCCTATGTGCATCATGGACTAACTTAATGTTTATGCATCTTATAGCATCTAAGTATCTGCATTCACCTAATGACCTTGATCCAATGGCATGAGATCAAAGACCACCTGAAGCTAAGCCAATCAGTTAATACCTATAGGATCATGATCTAATGTTTGTGTTCATCACCTAGATTTGTCCAATGGATTGCATTGACCCTAAAGTTTTGAGAGTACCAAGAACACAACATGTGGTACGTTCTCATTTAGCCAAAGGAACCTCACAAGCCTAAATTTGACAATCATGCTCCCATCATTTAACATTTGTGAGGATGTCTTTAATGTTAGTGAGACCATAAAATTTAACCACAACTAACCTCTCAACCAATCAACATCAACTTCATAGTTCATGATCGATGATTCTCACTCAATCATTGATCTTGATCTAATGAGACGAAGTAAAGGTGAAATTTTCAACCAAGGACCTTGGATCTTGATAGATTGACACATTGATGAACCACATCCAATCATTTCCCAAGGAAGCCAAAATGTACCACTTAGCATAACCAGGTCATCTAAGATCTGAGAAACTAATCAGAAAGGACATATGAGATCTTGATCAAATGCTTGCATTCATCCTAGGATCCTAATCGAATGGAGTGACATAAAATGTTATATTTAAATTATAATGGCTAATTTTCAAAGGGATTCCCATGGGAGTGCCATGTTAATAAGGTTAAGGAGGTCCATGTAAGTGGCATATAAGCACTAAATGACAATCCTAAG
Source organism: Torreya grandis (assembly GCA_037957365.1). Taxonomy (NCBI): domain Eukaryota; kingdom Viridiplantae; phylum Streptophyta; class Pinopsida; order Cupressales; family Taxaceae; genus Torreya; species Torreya grandis. The sequence goes on along the minus strand of JARHVA010002379.1, from coordinate 2,362,283 downwards.
ATTTGGCATGCCCAAAAATATAGGATTTGCATAAGTGGTGCCATCCATAAGATTTGAGACATGAAAACATTTATGAAAGCTACGATATTCATCATTAAAGCCTTAGAAACCCTACCAAAATAGATTAAATCCCTAAACCTTGACTTATATCCTCAAAACTTGATTTTTAAGGACATAACTACATTAAGTAAACTTAAAGCATCATCCTAAGCATTAAGACCAGTCATATTCCAAGGAAATTGAGATCATGGCAGTGGTAACACAATAGTGGAAAGAAGAAGCATACATGTATCTATTAATAGACCATGAAGGGAGGCACTTTTGAGATATTAAATTGGACACAAGAGCATTGGCCAAAGACATGAAGAATTTGTTTAATATTTTCTTTGTAATTGAGGAGATGTAACCTCTATCATCTAGTGAGCGAAGGGTGGTAGTCACTAAGATAAATTTTGAGGACCTGGTTGTAATTCAAATGATAGGTCTTCATCAATTTGATACTAAACCCAAGGTATTACATTGCATTGACATCCTTACATCCCTATTTTTTGATTTTAGAATAGATAATGACTAGATCATCAAAGAAGGAGGGTCAATAAAAATTTCCTATATTGGACCAATAAATTTTAAGGCTACTAAAAATTACTTATAGCTCACATAGACCTCTCATCCATCAAGCAATGGATTACCCAACATAATCTAGATGTTACCTTGAGACCTTGGTTAATGCAAGGAGATTATGTATCTAGGATCCATGATGTTAAAATCCATATCATTTAATTTAGAGAAGGGATTAGGATCATTATGACCCTATTTTGTAGAGCATTAGTGGTAACCACCACAACATATTTAGACACCATGTGGGTTCCTTACATTTACTTCATGGTGGAAGAGAAGTTGAATCCACCCATTGGATAGTTGATTAGCATCCACTTGGGAAGACAATTTTATGGCATTAAGAGAAGGATAATACAATAATTCACCATGATTTCCTATCTATTAGACTCATTAATGACATCCACTCATATTATTGGTATCAATAATTGGTCCTCTCATAGTAGAATCACTATATCCCACCATTACTCCAAGCTATACATATTAAATTATAAGTATTATATGTAATTAATTTGTGATTTCATATATCAAACATTGGTTAAAAACATCATAGGGAACCCCATGCCCAAGATACACCATCTTGTCAAGAAGTATGTTAAACTCATGGGAGATATTTGATACTATGCAGACTACATCATTATCAAAATTGAAGGGATCATGACCCAACCATTTAGGTTGCCTATATATGTCCCCCTCAATTTGGTTGAGAAATAAATTTCTCACCAAATCTTATAAGGAATTGATAATGTTTGAAGGGATAAGAGGAAGGGCATTCTACATCCCTTCCCATTATTAACTATGAGAACTTTGATCTGGGGCTAGAAATAATTAGACATCATGTATAGACATAGGGATGCCTTCTACTTTTATAAGGATGAACTAAAGGAATGGGACCCAAATAACAAGGTTTTCCCTCATTTGTAGTCAAATCAACTAACCAAAGTAACCTATGAGCATTGGGTTGGTCCATCTAACAATTTTTACACTAGGTCTACACACTTTGAGGAAGTCCTTATTAGGTTTAGGTAGTATGGTTTCAATATTGAACACAAACTACAAATACAGGAGAAACTAGTTGGAGGGAGATGGAAAATGAACCCATTGCAATATCATCTACTACCTTCTACTTCTAGTGTACCTCCAAGTCAACCACAACAACAATCACTCCAAATTCAAGGACCTAGTGAGAAAAAACTATAAGAAAGGCTAAAATAAGTCCCTTCATCATTATCCCAGCCTCCAAACCCATCTTCTCTAGTGGAACACATTGATATGATTGCCCCAGAACTATATGAGATAGTGGCAAAATTCTTCAACAAACTTGTAAAGACCTATGGGTTTGATCAAGAAGATGAGGGAGCCATAATTGAGGTGGCATGAATTAAAGGACATTAAATAGGTGAGGAAGATAAAATAAAATAAATTGCATTATAATTGGTCCTTATCACACAAAAGAAGAGGGAAGCTAAGCTAGCCCTAGTCCCTAGGTCCTCTAAAAGTCCAAAATTAACATGGACCCATCCCACTAGTGAAGTAAATTTTCTTAGAGATGATTTCCCCATATATGGAATTATCATTCTTGACTTGTTCATATATGGGAAACTCCAAAAGGTTCCTTCCCAATCACACTCACTATCAATTACCATCTATGTAGGTGGAGATCCCCTTGACAATGTCAAACCCTGATTAAGGAGCTCATGAAGAAGTAGGAGGAAAGAAGTATTATTTAAGTAGCCAAAGAAACTAGAATTAAAATAAAATATCCAAGAACATCAAGTATAACTAGGATTGAAACCCTAGAGACTCCCAAAATTTGTAAACTAGTAGCCATTATCATGTATAATCTAGATACAATAGGGTTTGAAGAGGTGACAACCAAGAAAACTATAATTAGCACTAAGGATTTCACCTTTCAAAAGGAGAAACCTTTTGTAGGCATAAATCTTATACAAGGGTGGGAAATAGGGGAGCATCCCATACATTTATAGGATGTGGTAAGTTTGGTGGTGGCCCAATCAACAATGGCCTTAGCTAGAATCAAGGGGATGCAATAGAGGATCACCAATATAGAAAAGGAAAAGAAATACTTGAAAGCATAGGTGACATTTATAGTCCTTGAGGATATAATTAAACTAATGAATAATTCCTTATTTGACACATTTCAAGGGTTGAAGTTCCTAAAGCTTAGATTGAATACCTTAACTCATAAAATTAGAAAAGCACAGACATTAATCACTTAGTGTAAAAACTCTAGAGATCAAGAAACTAAATTGATTAATGTCCATAACACCAAGTAGGTCCAAGGCATCAAGATAATTAGGTTGAAGCATTTGCATGCCCTCCTAAGAGTAGTTGAAGATAAGATATTAGACCTAAGAAATTGGTGTGATAGTGTTAATAGATTGATGGAGGAAGAGAAAGGCTTGATAACAAGTATGGAGGAGCTATTAAAGGCATTACTGGTAAACCCTTCTAATACCAATGCCACAGGCCTGATGGATGATGAAGAGTTCAAGAAAAGGGTCAATAACTTCATCTATAACATCAAAGACAACCAAGGCCAGCCTATCAAAGACAATCAGAAGGTCCTTGATGTTGTCATTTCATTATGAAAGAAAATTATAGAGGCACAATACATTCAATAACTTAAAGCCAAGAGTGAAAAATAATTTAACACATTGGCAAGTCAAGAAGAGGATTGTTTGATGAAGCCTATAGTATATTTTGATCTATTCATATAACAATTTACTAAGGTGAAGAACATCCTCAAGAAGTAACCCAAGGGAGCCACTAATGTAACATAAAAGAATATTCTTTTATAATATATTCTAGTGTGTTAGTATATATTAGTCCTTTTTTTTCAAATTTGGTGTAGAAAGCCTTTTGTATTGTAATATTTGTATTAAGGACAACTATCATTATCATACACATGGATATTTTGAAAATATAACTTTTATACTACCTATGTTTCTTATAAATAGGGAAAGGTTACCATTTTGTAGAGAGAGAGACTTTGAGAAATTGTATATCAAAAGGTATTTTAATATGACTAAATAATTCTAAAAGATTATCTGAATAGTGTCTTAAAATCCAATGCTCTCTCTTAATTGCATGTTACTATCTTAGATTTGAATGGTTATTTGAATTTTGAGATACATTTTTTGTCATAAGGTTGTTAATTTCTACTATGCTAGATTAAATGAAACATATTAGGTATACTTCATTTCATTTTATCTAAGTTTGGATGTCCTCATACTATTCAAGTTATAGTGGTAAATTCTATAAAGTAAACCTATTTCTTACTTGTGACTTCTATATTTCCTTTGATGCTCACCTAGTTTATGCTGGAATCTTGGTTCATACTATTTTATGTCATAAATTGGTTCATGTATGCTCAAACTAATTAGAACCTTGTCATGCTATTTGAGATGGAATCTTGAAATCACATTTTCTTATTTGACTTACCCTCCTTTTTTCTATCTTCTTTATAAAAGGTCACTTTAGTTTAATATCATTGTTAATATCCATTTACCTTAGTTTATAGATCAAGAAATATCACAAAGATTCAAGTATAGGACCTTAGTGGCTCCCAACCACAAAATCAAACAAATATTATGGATATCTCTCACACTTTACTTCTATTCCACCATAGACATCTTAAAATCATCACAAAATACAAATCATGCCTTGGATTCTTTGAGTTCTAAAATGATAAGTTGTCATCAACACTGAAGAGCACCTATGAGGTAATTAGAAGCATCAACAAATCCAATGATGCATTCTTGAACCAAGAACATATCAATCAAGTATCACTTCTTAAAAGAGGGTTGTAGATCAAGAAGTCACAATGGAATATGTGTTAACTAAGGACCAAATTGTAGACATTTTTACCGAAACTCTTCCAAAGTAACAATTTTACCATCTGAGACATAAGTTGAGAGTGGTGGTTCCTACATCACATCACTAGATCCTAGTGATAAGGCATGAGTCCAGGGAGAGTCTCATAGAAGCTTTATTAATCCCTAGAAGAAGATAGAAAATGAAACTTTGAGAGAAGATAAAGGACACTAAGTGGTTTGAAGGTGTTCATGGAATATCTAAGCTTAGATGACCTAGGGGGAGTTCCTCACAGTGTGTTCAAGCCTAACAGATCCCATGATTAGAATGGTCTCAATTCAAATTGGTAGATGTCAAAGGAGTAGAAACTACTTCACTTGCTTGGTAATAAATAAATATCTTGAAGATTTTTTTAATAGTTGAACACATGCATGAGAAAATTGTTGACACCTTAATGAAGATGTCCTATGTCACTAATTTAAAAGGGGGAGAAAGAAAAATGATTGTGCTAAAATGTGTAAGAATTCATTCTAAAGGTCTCTTTCCATCAATGAAAAAGGGGGAGATTGTTGGACATAGTCATTGGTGTGTGGAGGATTATCAATGTTGTTAAAGAAAGCATGAGCTATTAAAACATGAGATATTGAAGAATTAATGACAAATATGTTGATGTTAATGAGCATGTTATAGAGACCTCATGGAGCTGAGTGTGTGATTTGAATGTTTTTGGAAATACAAGAACAATCATATGAATCCCTATACTGATGTAGTTATCTTGATAGATATGGCTAAGTATATAGGTTGATGATAAAAATAGTTGTGCATATGACAATTTATAAAGTAAATGATCACACTATGATAATTAGGTTTGTGGCTATTTTTTATGGTCTAAGTTTTAAGTCATGCAGATGAGTATAGAAAATATTACAAATGCATAAAGTTGTCTCTCAAATAGAAGTTTACTAAGTTTCCATACTTAGTAAATCTTTAACATGGAATTTATTCCTAGAAAAGTGTTTCATGAGAATTATTCTAGGGAATTTGTTTAATTATTTTTAAACAAAAATTCCACAACAAAAGTTTTGAGGAAATTATCTTTGGATAAAAATCTCACAATAAATGTTCTAAAGGGCATGTTGAAAAGTTTTGAATGTCCTGTTGGGAAGTTTTGAAGGGAAATTTTGAAGGATTTTAGGACATTTTGAAAGTTCTAAAGGGTAATTTAACATGAATCAAATGGCACTTCTAATTTTTTGAAGGACACTTTGTGAAGCCCTAAAGGGCACATTTTGAAGGATTGAAGGACACATGGAAAGTTACAAGTGGTCAAAGATTTGAAGACATGATCATGATCAATGATTAGTGCTTAATCATAAAAATATGATACAATGAAGTGTATAGAAGTCAAATTTTCAAAAGGACCTCTAAATTAACATATGGGTGACAAGTGTCACAATTATGAAGTCTACATAGTAAATTAATTGAGTAGTTTAAAGTCTAAAAGTATAGAAGTCAATAGCAATGAAAATTTTTGAAGTTTCTTAAAAGTAGGAACTAACAATAGTGTACATAATTCATGAACTTATACCAAGTGTCTCAATATAAATAACTAATATTAGTGTATAAAAGGCATGTGCTTATGCCAAGTGTCTCAATAACAAGAACTCACATCAAAGGTGTAGAAGGCACACACTGGTGCCAAGTGTCACAAGTACATGAGCTTATCAGACAAAGTACCAATGAGAATAAGGTTCTCAAATATAAATATCAAGATTGTTATAAGATATGATGCTGATAAAATTATTGTATAAAAAAGATTCAACAAAGCAAGTGGACCCAGATGGAACAAAGTGATCGATGTTTATTGATATAGTGGTGAGTTAAAGATCGATCATGTTTGAGAATATATATAGTGAAAGCAATCTAAAGATATAAGAATTAGTGAAATGGGATAAATATATCAAAGTTTGATGAATAGGTAGAGATAAAGGTTTTGCATCTTTAGAGATCAAATAACATGTGAAAGATCAGATTTAGAAGATCAATGAATGCCTTTTAAAGGTGACAAAGCTAAAGTTTAGAAGCATACAAAGATCAAATGAATAGCATGAACCTATCATAATGTGATCAGATATATGTATTTTAAAGTTGATCCAATTAAATAGAGACCATTGGATCATGATTCCAAAGATAAGATCAATGATTGACATTCAAAGTTATGTCAAGAAAAATGGTTAGTTGTAGAAACATTAAGGAACTAGCATGTAAGCTATGTATCTTGACATAATCAATGGCATTGATTGATCCAACCAATAAAATACATATTAATGAGCATGTCCATCAAAACTTGAGTCCAAAAATTTATATAGATAGTAATAAGATAGGAAATTATAGTGGTGATACATGAAATTGAGATGCAAGAACTAATAATTCAAGTCATAATGAACTAAAGTCTAGAATTAGGATGATGTGTTATAGTTTGAGTGTGAGAACATAGATGATATGGAACCTTAGATAAATTATATTATATATATAATCTAGGACAAAAAAAGGTGGAAAATATAATGAAGTTTGTCGAATAAAGTTATATCTAGACACAAAACCAGAGGGAAAGAGTGGGGTAGAGAATAATAAAGTCACAAAGAGAATGTGTAGAGTATAATAAGTTATAGATTAGACCTATAACAAAGAACAAATATTTGGATTCATGTATGAATCTAATTTATAAATTGTATTTGTATCTCCATAGAATAATCTGTTAGGTTGGCTCCATTAGATAATCTAAGTGGGTGCTCAAATTAGGGAGTGGGTGCTTCCTTATAGTTGAAGCTCTTAAATTAGAGGATTGGTTTCTCCTTAGGATTGGTGTCCTTAAATATTGTAACCAGTGAGGTTCCTTATTATGAGGCTAGATTAGAATAGTAGTTTATAGTAACTATTCTCATGGTGGTTTTTCTTTTAGGTTTTTCATGATATATCTTGTACTATGTGATTTTATGTGTATCTCTGCATATAGTCATAATATAAATTAAAAGTTTTTAAAAAGGACAAGTTTTAGTTAATATACTAATTCACCCCTCCCCTCTCAGTATCTAGTTGTGTTCCAACAAGTTTTTCAAGATCCAAATCCATCTAAATGCTCAAAAAGTTATTCATAAACGTAAATTGTAGATATGACTCTTAAATAGTGGTTGATCATAGATTTTGGAAATTTTGACCTTAATGTCATGATTCTAAGAAATTGGTGAAGATTAATAAGTAAATTAGTTTTTCCTTGAAAATATTAAACCTTTTTTTGATCTAAGTTTGATGTTAATAAGGATTAGACATATTTGATTGAAAGTTTTAATTATTAGAACAAAATCATGTTATCACTTAAATAACATTATTTCATGAGATGAAGTTTATGACTAAGGATGATTGTCTAAAGATAAAAAATTTGACAAAAATACTAAATACCTAGCTATGTTTGGTTCCTAACCTTTGTTTTAAAGTTAAATGCAAGTGAAAAATACAAATATAAAACCCTTATTGGAAATCTAAAAGTTTTCAAAGAAAATTTGATTTGTGTAACCTTCACTAGGGCTACAGATGCCTTATTAGAAGTGGAGCAAGGCCTAGAGTGGAACCAAAGGTATATATATTGGGCTATGGATTCCTGGCTAGAAATAGAGAAATTTAAAAACCTTCCCATTTCATACAACATGAATAATAATGAATATATAAATATGATATATGTCTATGTTAATGATTATGGTCATGAAATATAGAAGTTTTTATCTGAATTCTAATGGAAATCAATAAATGAATCAATGCACACACACACCATGATTGATTTTTGATATTTGATATTAATTATGCATTTGTAAGACTTGTTTAAATTATTAATTGATCCTAATAATGGTATTTGATCATGTGAAATTATTAGTCTAGTTATTAGTTTGAACCAAGAGTATTTGAATTCTAAAACTTTATAATGTTTCCCTTAGAACTTTCCATTTGTTGAGGTCAACATACCCCCATTTTTGAAAAATGAGGACCCTTGTTCAATTTTGAAAATTGTGCTATAAATTAGGCATTAAACTTGATTAAAATTCATAAATCAATATCATTTTTTGATCTAGATTACATTGACATGTTAGCACATAATCTTTATTTGATTTTATTTTATGATGCTAAAATTTGACTCATGTGTTTCATATTGTAATATCCATGGGTCTCCATTAGAATGAATAGGTGGTCATGGATTTAAGCTTCAATGTTAATTTAACCTTAGTTGATTAAATAAGGGTTAATTTAACCCTTATTAAAAACATTATGCTAACCATTTATCACTAATTGATTAATTAAATCTAAATTTAAACAATATTCAAAACCTTAGTCTAAGTTACTTATCCTAAGTTCTTTATTAAAATAGGTTGATATTTTCCATGGGTCATTTTATTACATTTTATTCTTAGCTTAATTTTAACCTAAGTTTTAATTGATTTTATTAACTCATTAAAACCTTAGTCTAAAATTTATCCTAAGTCTTTTTATATCCTGAGTACTTATTTCTTTGATTTTATGGTTCATAGTTACAAATCAAATGCACAATTGCCAAGTGGAAAAATCATGGAAGATTAGATCCAAGATTGATGGCACGTGGATGATATCCCAAGTTAATAAGTCAAGTTTCCCATATCAAAGATTTATTGTACATGTTCTTATGTACAATCTTGATCAATGATCTATATCAAAGGATGGTATCAAAAGGTTAAGAATGAAGATCGATGGTGCACATTCAATCATGTAAATGAAGATCTAATGGTGAGATCAAAGTCAAAATATTTAAGGATCCTAAGATTGAGAGTGATGATAAGTGTCACCCACATGGTGTATTAGATTTAGATCAATTGTCTACATTTAATCAAGTGAATAGGCTACATATCAATGGTCCATGTTTGATGTTATGCTCAATAGATTGATGATGTGCATTAAATCATATAGATAAAATATCAATGGTTCATTATTAATCCTATAGATACATATTGATGGTTAGAATCAAGTCAAAAAGTCAAATATCCTAGATTGAATGTGAGTCTACCACGTGGCATAAGAGAATTAATAAGATGGAGACTAATAATAGGGTACATAGATTTCACATGGAGCTACCAAGTGGCATGATCTTAGAGGCTTGAATCAAAAATCAATAGTTGTGTCAAAGTTCAAGGCTAAGAGACATGTAGGGAGATGAATGGAGTGAATTTAATTGAATCTCTAGGAGGCACAAGATGATGATACATATCCAAGGTGACAATGGTCAAGTTTTGAAAATAAATACGTAGCATGGTGAAGAGATGCTACATAAGAAAACATGTCAGATCTATAGATTTGGTAGACCCAAGCATGTTAATGTATAAATGCAAGATCCAAAAGGGATTTAAGTTACCTAATCATATATTTCAAACTCAATTATCACCATTAAATATCTATTTAAACCTATAAAAATCCATAGAATGTATGAAAAACACTAAATTATTCCTAGATTCATTGCTTTGAGATAAAAGAGAAAACTTGGTGATCAAATTTTTTTAAGGAGTTCAACCCGATAGCCACAAGAGTTAAATTATCATTCTCAAGCACATAATTAAATTAAGATCATAGCAATGGAAACATACATAGCTACTTCAAAAAAAGTAGCTGAATGATACCTATCATCATATATAGAAGGCCAAGTTTTAAAGGATACAAATTTCGTAGCTTCCTCATTAAACACATGAGATAATAATAATTTGAATTTGTTTTGGATAATTGAGAACTAGGGGATTTTGACTAAAGAAGAAGAGAAGCTGATTTTAGTGAAGAGACTCCATGATGATATTGTAGAAATTCAAATTATTGTACTCCATTATATTGTTTCTAAACTAGAGGTACTACGTTGTATCAATGTTTTGAGTCTTATTTTCAAAGATACTAAAATTGATAACAATATGTTGATTCATGAACATAGTCTAAGGAAAATTTCATATATATCCCATATTGCTTTTGAGTCCTAATATAAATTTCATAGACCCAAAATATACCTAGCTTCCATTAATACATGGGCCCAAAAACATTCCATGATGGATATTTTATTAAAATGGTTAGAGACTGGTAACAAGGTCATTACTGATCCTGCAAAGAAAATCCCTATGAGCCAATTCAAACATGGGGTTATAATGGTCATGACAATGTTAAACAAGATATATGGATTTGAACATATAACACATGTTGAAACAATATGGGTACGTGTTGAAACAATATGGGTATATGTTGTCTATTTCATCATTTAGGAAATGATAGTCCCCCCTTTAGCTGAAATCATTAGTATTTCTTTGAGTAGGCAAATCTATGGGATTAAGACAAAGAAGATAAATTAATTATACATGATGTCATATATACTATATGCCCCATATTTTACCACCAAAATCCATAACCAAATATAATTCTCTCCTAATGGTACTTAGATTGTGTCTCAGTACATTTCAAAAATGCATATTTATAAGTATAGAGACCATATTTGATTCACATGTGACTATATTTAACCTAATTTTAGCCAAGCCATTGATGGTATCCCCATGATGATAATAAGTCCTCAAATCAAGAAATACATTATGTTAAAGGGAGAAACATGGATATATCTTGATTGTACTATCATTAGAATTGAAGGGACCCAAATGTCCCTCTCAAATTGCTAGTTCATGTGCCTGATAAGTTGGCAGAATAATAAATTACATACCAATTGTTCAATGGGATAGATTTAATTTTAAAGACTAAGAGAAAGGTAATTCTACGTAGTTTTCCCATGATAATTAGTAGAACCATTTTCAAACAATGGGACCACATTGAAGTTGTTTTAAAACATAGGGTTTCCTTCAACTTGCAAATAGATTATCATTAAAAATGGGATCCATTTGGTAGAGTAAAGGATCATTTTAGAATAAAAGGTATTTTGGTTGTGCCCTATGAGCATGAACCTAGTTTGTTTAACTTTGTATACATGAAGGAAACCTCTTACTATGATTTTTTTAGAAGATTGAAAGAGAACAATATAAATTTTGAGTCTATATTACAAAGAGATAAAAAGATGGAGGATAAATGGTAACTTGGTCCAAGGAAATATAATTTGATATATGTTTTTTCCTTTAGGATTTCATCTTCAAATATACAAATAGGAAATAGGCCTGAAAAAAGGAGAGCAAGTGATCTTTCTTCAAGTTCCTCAATCCTTGAAACTTATAGAATAATAGAATGGGATTTTCCTCAACCTGATGTTCATATGATAGCTTTGGATCCTCAATAATATATTAAATATGTATTAATAATTTTATCCCTGACATACGAGTTAAACACTGATACAAAAGAAGAGAAGGTTTAGGAAACCAAGCTAGAAAAAGGAAAAGAAAAGTCATTGGACTTAATGATTTTTTATCCTCTTAAGAGGAAGGTTAAGATTGCAATCATCTCAAAGACAAAAAAAGATAAAGTGGTCATCAATCCCCATTTTGATAACATCAATTTATTTAGTGAAGATAATCCAATATATGTACTAGTTATACCTGAGTGGTTCATATATGAACCAAGGTTGGAGAAGATTCCTACTACCTATCATTTATGGGCCATAGTAAAGATCATAGGCATCCCTATGAAATAATAATTTAAGTCTTAGATAATAGAATTATAAGATGAATAAGCAAAGATATTTTATACTCTAAGTTAATCAGTTAACATACAAGAAGAGGTGTCAAGTAAGCAAGTGGACCAGTCTTTAGTTGGGGTCAGATATTATCCAATTCTCATAAACCTAGAAAGGGTCACTAAGATAGTTGTTATGGAAGGATGTCAGGATATTTTACATCAAAAGGTGGAACCTTTGGTTAATTTAACTTGAAAGAGAGAAAAATAACAAGGGAGGACTCTATATTTTGAGATGTTCTAGAACTAGCAAAATCCTAGGTAGAGAGGTTACAAATTATAATAAAAGGGTTAAAACAAGTGAATAAGACCTAGAAGAGCAATCCATTTTATCAGTCCTAATGGATATTGTCAATAATTTTAAATTAGTTATATATGAAACAATTAATTCTTTGAAGATAATAAGGTCTAAAATAGACATGGAAAACAAGCAACCTTCTATGGTTATAAACTAGGTCAATCAATGGCAAGATTAAGAAAAGAAAATAAACGCATTAGTCAAGATGATGATCGAAGGGAACATTATTGAACTTAAAATAGTCAGCCTATCAAATTTGAATATGGATATGATAATCTAGATGGAGAATAGAAATGATATGAATAAGTGGTCTAAAGTCATGGAATAAATTTCAAATTATTTCAAGAAATTCGAGGATAGAATGATACAAATTCTAAGAGGCTTGATCAAGGATCCAACCATCCTTAGTCCTATAGGCTTGATAGCTAATGAAGAGTTCCAACATAAAGTTACCCAATTCATCAAAGAGGTCAAGAATAAAAGCTAGGGCACCATAGGGGTTGAAAAATAATTAATCTTGGACATGATCCTATCAATAGATGATATTATTAGTAATGTTAGGAGTATTAAAGAAGAAATGGAAAGAGCTAATGAGGTCTTCAAATATTTAGTAGGGAAAGAAGAAGAACTATTCATAGATCCAATCATCAATCTCAAGTTGATTGGTAAACAATATGAGAAAGTGATGAAGATCTTGGAGTAAAAATAAAAGGGTGTAATTATAGGGGCATCTCAAAGTTAATTAAGTTGACTTAAGATATTTTTTGTATCAAAATCATGTAAATAATTTGAAAATAATATTGTATTTTGTAAAATTATGTGCACTTTATAATGCATATGACTTATAGGTTAGTCACAATTAGAAAGTGTAATTGATTCTAGAATATTGTAAAATGATAGTTGTCCTTGACACTTATATAATTCTCATTTGATAATGATTGACCGACATACCTCATAAGTTGCCTATAAAACTGGGTATTGTCATTGTAAAAGAAGAGGAAGTTTTTATAGAAAAACATTTGTGTAAATTTTGGATCAACCAATGTAAAAAAGAGAATTTTATAAATATTGTCTCATATTAGTTTGTTTGTTTGTTATCATGGTTGCTTCCTTAAGTTTCTAGTTCGATGTTTAGATTTGAATTTCTTTTATGAATTCTATATGTGCATGTTTTAATAAAAAGTTGTTAATTGAGCTTATGTTAGGTTGAATAAAAAAATTTATATTAATTTCAATTTCATTTCTCTTCTTGAAGATGTGCTAATGCAATTTTATTATTTGAGTAATTCTTTAAAGTGAATTTGATTTTTAATTTGCATGTTTCAAATATCCTTAGAGATTTTCTTAGTATATTATAGGATCTGTACTTTTGGTAATTACATGCCATAAAATGGATTTAATTGCATGTCTTTCATGAAATTGAATCTTTGTCATGATGTCTAAACTTAGAATAGAAGCATCCTTCTTTTCTACCCTACCTACCTGTTTTCTCATATTTTGATCAAATCACTATAGCTTAATTTTTTATTGTAAATATTAATGCTAGATTAGGGTTTAGAATTTAGGTTTTGATCATTATTCTTAGACTTAGTTAAGAGAACTTTCATCTTTCAAAAAATTATTCAAGACCATGGTTGATCCCAACAACTAATTACATAATCATTTTGTGAACAGTCAAATAGCTTGACCACTACTCCACCATTGATCTTAGGAAGATCAAAACCAACAACTCATGCAAAAGATTCTTTGAATATTGAAATGAGAATTGTTTTCAACACTATGAGAACCTTGTGATATACTTACATGCATCAATAAGGAGATATCATAAATTTAATATTTTCATGGTGGATCCAACTAATAGATTCATCCAAGGGAATAATGTACAAAGTTGATAGTATTTGTGTTTTAGTTATATTCATTGATTCATAGTTTACCTTCTTAAAACTCTAAAGGAAAAGGCCTATTAATCTAAATTTCATTATATTTTTTAAATTATGAACCAAGTTAAATATACTAGAATGGAATCAATATATAATGCATGCACTTATAAGGGAAATTAACTTTATATTTTCTATATAATATAATCTCACACACAATGGGTATGTATGACTTAATGAAAATGTAGATTCTATGAAATCATATCAAAATTCATCACATTTATGATCTCATATAATCAATTTAAGATATTTTTTGTATAATAAAATTTGGATATTAAAAATTTAAATTATTAATATTAAAATTATACTATTACAAGTTATTAATGAATGAAAACTTGTTGCATTCAAATGTAAGACCTCTATTTTAGACATTTTCATATTTACTAGATAATAGCTAAGTTGTGTTATTTTTTTAAGTGAAAATAATTGATCACACTTATTTATCTTTTGATATTTATTTTAAATAATTAAATAAAAAATATATATTTTATGTTAAATCATTGACCTAAAAATGTCCCCCAAGAAAACCAAATCTAGATAAAACACAAAAAGGATAGAAACACAAGAGGACTTCACTCATCATCCTTCCAAATTTATAAAAGTTGAAAAATAGTATCATTATAAATTTAAGTACTTAATTTAAATTAATCATTAAAAAATAGCATGATCTTAAAATTACCCACACACAAAATATCATTTGGTAAGTGCTTTAAAATATCTATTAAAATACCTAGGTGCGAAGCCCTATGGAAAAAGGGAAATGAAATATATTCTCAAGTTATCAGTGGATATTATAGACCTTTACTTATTATGAATAAATTGGTAAAAGTTAATTAATTATATGTGGAAGTTTTGGATGTTTCAATATTTAATGATGTGAGTGAAAGGGTTTCATGCTATAAATATTTGGTTGTAATGAATTTGCTATGAGGAAAAAAGTAATGGTAGATATACATGCAAGAAAATAGGGGAAAAGAAGATCTAAATTCCATGTGGGATTCCAAACTATGCATATCTAAGTCTCTTGAATTTTAATTTTTAGCCATCTAGTTTTGGGAATATTATGATACTAAACCATAAACATTGGTAAAACACGTAGAATATAGTGTTACCAAAATTTATGAATGAGAAAGTGAAAAAACCTCTACACACAACATATAGCTTTAAGACCATATTGGTTTATATTTGTAAAGTGATGGAAAATTTGAAATATATTATGGCATCAAATGAGTTTCCAATAAACAAGATGGAATAATAATTTAGGTAATTAGTTACATAAATTATTTTAATGCAATGAGGGATTCTTATATGCCATTAAGTAAGGTAGAGACCATTGTCTAAGATACAAATGATAATAAGTTGATAAAAGAATATGATAATATGAAAAATCAAGTTTTGATGTATCTCTGTGTGTGTGTGTGTGTGTGTGTGTGTGTGTGTGTGTGTGTGTGTGTGTGTGTGTGTGTGTGTGTGTGTGTGTGTGTGTGTGTGTGTGTGTGTGTGTGTGTGTGTACGTGCGTGCGTGCGTGCGTGCGTGCGTGTGTGCGTGTGTGTGTGAATTAATAAATACCATTTATAAGGATATGAATTATTTCATAAATAGTTATTTTATGAGGAATTAGTGAGCATAGAACTTGTTTGGGACACCATTGAAGGCTACAAGAATTTTATTTTTTTTAGTAGATAAAAATAACTAGAGGGTTAAGCCATGGCACTAAGAAAATTTTTGAAGCTATACTTGTATATTTTGAAATTGGAAAATTAGGCCCATTATCATCACTTTGAGATCACAATAATATTCCTTTCCATCATGTGCTTATATATAGTAGACTCTAACTATAAACAATTTCATCATTGATTTTTTATTATCACCAAATTTATTGTGGATGAAGAGAACATAGATAATGATAAGAAACATGAAATTGATGCATATAGTCTTCATAAAAAATTATGTGATTGATAAGAAAGAGAGAAAAAGTGTAGAGTTAACACAAGAAGAATGAAATTTATTTATATCTTATCAAAAATATTCAAGGCCCAATTTAGAATGAAGTCAAGAAGTCCACACATAGAAATAATTTCATAGGGAATTATAAAAATTATGGTAAATTAAATACACTTGAAGAATTTATACAAGATCTTATTCAATCTGGTTATGAGGTGGACATGATAGATGTGTGAAAGAAAATTTGAATAGTTGTATAAATTCAAAGAGGAGAAAAAAATTAAAAAAGTAGAGACTAAACAAAACTATGGTAAATAGGGCATTACTAATGTTAGTATCCTCCAAAAGAGAAACAAAAAATCAATATTATTTAGAAAACTATATCTTCACATCATAATGAGAATAAAAAATATACCATGGTTGTCATATTTATCATTTATGACAAATATAAAAGTGATAAAACATATAAACAAGAGAGAGACATAAGAAATACCTTTTATTAGAGAGATATATATTGAAATTCCATTTTACAAAGAATCACTAATATGTGGTGATGTTGTATATAAATTTGTCAACTATAATAATTTAATTTCAGAATTGGATAGTGAACCATAAAAAGATATGGTAGATGCCCAAGTTGTAAGGACTCAAAGGGAAAATGACACCATGTGCATAATCCTTTGGGAAAAGTTATAATTGAAAATAAAACATGTAGCTTGAGACAAGTAAACATGGTAGTGAATCAACCATGAATGAAAAAATAAATCATGAATAAAAATTGATAGAAACAAAAAATTATGTTTGAGGCAATGGAATCACTTGTGGTGGATAAGCAAGATGAAGAAAAGATGGGTTAAGGGTGTGAGAAGAAGGTTGCAATCCCAATCAGAGAAGAATATAAATGTGATATAGAGGAAAGGAACATGGAATAAATCTTGAATTCCAAAGTTTTAAGGGAAGTAAAAAAAAGAGCCATTAAATACCCTCTCAAGGATAATTACTATACAAACCCAAAAATTACAAGGTGAAACCATTTCAAAAAAATTGAATGATGATGCAAGGACCTACACATAAGTAATCTTGGACCTAATTATCTCTATAATTTTTATTTATATGAAAATTTTGGCACTTTATAAGCCTTATAAATTTCAAATTTTTGAGTCTTTTTATGTAATTATTAAAGTCTTATCTTCATGAAAAAATTGCCTCTCTTCATAATAGAACTGTTGATTTTGTAGTATTTCCATTGCGATGGTTTCATAAACTTCCACAAAAAAAATATTTTACATGGTATTATCTCTATTTTAAATGATTTTTTAATCATACTATTTGGTAATTTTGTCATGCTTAGTCATGGTTTCACCTTGCCCACCTACAGACAGTGGTGGTTTTGTCACTATTTGCATGTTTTTAAAATTATCATCCAAGACTTCAATTTTCATGTAATTTAATTGATTTTTATTGAATTTATTTATTTTTTCTCTTTTTTATTCATATTACATATGTCCAAACTCAACCCTAATATTATTTTTATCAAGCCATATCACTTATAAAATAAATGAAGCTTTAGTTAACTCCTGCATGCAACCTCCTTTTTTCTTACAAGTAAATGATTTTCCTTAGGTTTTGGATTTAAAATATGCATTAAATATTGGATATTTTGAATTTTATAGAGCCCTAACATGTTTGATTTGAGTTTTTAATAATATTTTCTTAAATTTATGATCATATTCATGTCATTCTACACAATCTTGAAGAAATAATTTACAGAATCAATAACCAACTCTTTTCTATTGGTGAATTAGTACAACTATTGTTTGAATACTTTTTCATTAAATATTGTGTCATCAATTTCTTTTCTTAACATCTATTTAGTTATAAAGTTCATTTAAGGTAAAATATTGACCAACGAAAGGAGATATCTACCTAAGGATAATATACTTACAAAAAATATATATCTACCTTCCCTAAGTCTCACCATTGATCATGATGGATCTTTTATTTTCAATTTTATTTTGTTTATTAAATCATATTAAATTATTTTATTCTGGTTATTAGATTTAATTAATATTTCAAAATATTAATAAAATCAAAAGAGATAAAATAAACTCTTTGATGAGCCATGGTAATGAGCATTTTATACCTACTATAAACCATTATTTTATACCTCTTAATACTATTTCTAAGTACACAAAGTTGGATTTTTTACATTCCTTTCCACTATGTACTTAATGAATATAATGTACATCTCTTTACGTTTTATGGCTAAAACTATTGTTTCATGAGTTAATATTACATCTTATAATTTTTCTATTGTTTTAAATTTACTATTGATTTGGTATGTTTAGATAGTAGTGATAAATTATAAGTGTAGGGATGTAGTCAACCCTTAGTAACTAGAAAGTCATGCTATAACATTTGGGTAAGCCAACTCATAACACATGTAGCAGTTGATTCTTACAACTAGTAAAAACTGCTAGGTTGTTTATTGTAATCCATAGCAAGTGTCAATGGATTATGTAGAATTTTTAATGATTAATTAGAAAATAAATAACATCATATAGAAACTAAATGAATAGCTAGATAACCCATAACAACTACATGACAATTATTCATGCCTATAACCTAATAAAAAAGGTTCAAATATGAGATAAAGTTGTTACACCTAATAAGTTGTGAAAGTTATTCAAGTATCAAGGAAAATTTCAAGACATATAAATGAGTAGGATAACAACCAAAGATGCCACCATTTCTTTCTTCCCTATGGGTTGTATTTTTCTACTATTACAACCATATAACTGAATTTTTATCTTCTCTATAAAAATTGTCTATTTTTTCATGTAGTTTAAATTAGTTATCTTCTTATATTCTAATATAACTTCCTTTATTTGAGAGAAGTTGGTATAACTTAGAAATAAGTTAGATAATAATTAGAACAAGTAATAAATCATTGTTATTATTGAAGCACAACATAAATCTTTGTAATCTTTTTTATAAATACCCACATTGTTATAGGATATTTAATACAATAAGAATTAGTTTGATTAAAAGAGAATTTATGTTAAAGGAAATAATTGTAACTCATATTTGACCAAGGTGGGCCACATATTTAGGATTTTGGGTAAATATCCTATATTGTTGGTATAGTTCTTATTTCTATTGTATGAGTAATTACAATTTATATATTAATTATATGAATGCTCAGTTATTAAATTAATATATTAAGTATTTGATATTTTTTTAATGTTCTTGGTTTTTAAGGAAGATTCCAAACCTAAAAACAAACAAGTTTATTTCCATTCTATCAAGTGTTAATTTCAATTACAGGAAGAGTGATTCATTTCCAAGAATTTTACTTTTATGAAATTTACTTAACACGAGAGTTTTTATTATATGAAACCTATGGTACTTCAATATTCAAAAATAATTAGTGTTGCATATATACTGTTAACATATTTCAAAATTTATAGACCCTAGGTTGATTATCCCATGCACCCCACTTGTGAATAGTGTTGATGCAATCATGAGGTTGAGGATAGTATGAGAATCTCACCTAAAAACCAAGACCTAATAAGGTATCTGTAATGATCTGAAGTGGGTAAAATCCCAATCATTAGGACTTTAAAGACTAGGTTAAAAACAATTGAATCACAAATTCCAATTGACAATTAGGAGTGGCTTGACCACCTACCCGATCGCCGTCACTACTAGATTTTTTTAACCATACTACAAGCTAGAAATGTATGAATATTAAATATCATAACAAGAATTTTAATGGGTTCCATATCATGATGGAGGGAATTAAAATAAATTCTTGTAAGAGGACAAGGATGCCATCCATGACCTACAAGGTGAGCTTCAACATGTCCAAGACTTAGAATAAAAATCAAGGAAAATATCCTAGTCCCAAGCACCTAATGACACACAAGGATATGATATATAATAAATATTATCCCTCATCACCTTTATGTAATGATTCTAATGGTTAATAAACTACTATATAAATATAATTCAAAGTATCCCATTAATGTTATATGACCTAATATGGCTAGAGGACAAGACTTTTAGGTCATCATAAACTAGGGTTATGATAAAGAGTTAATGTTAGATGTAGATATAAATAGGATTAAAGTCATAGATATTATTATATATGTCAATGTGGAGGTAAACATATTAATAAGATAATTTTGGCACAAAATGGGTAGTCCCTCTCTACAACCATCTCCCCATATATTGTTTATGGAAAAAAAATTAGGCATAGCCCATAGATATCATTCCCAATTAAAAAATAGAGATAGTAGGCATAATTTCTCAAGCATATTTTGAGGTAATTTAACTTGTAGAGACTAAAAATTACCCAACATTACTTAGAAGGCCATGGTGATATATAAATACTATAGGAATACACTTCAATAAATAATTTATAAGTTTGATAATGGAAATGAGTGTATATTTATCCATTTTCCCATGGATCTAGGACCCCTATATGTGAAAAGTGTTTATGTCATGGATCAAATCAAAAATATATACATCATTACACAAGGGGTAGTAAACATAGAGCATAATGTATAAGGCATCTTATAGTGGGATGATGTTGAGTTAATATTTAATAGTAAAATGGTTTCCTTTGATTTATGGGCACATGAATCTTATGAGGAGATTAGGCACAATTGAGACATCATTATATCAAGACTTGAATCTCAAAAAATAATGAGGATGGTTAATTCTAATATTAAAACAATCCATTATAAAAAAGTTTGGAAGTTTTGATGTGAGAAACCTATTAAGCAGATATTGAGAATAATTAGGGTAAGGATTTCTAAACTAGCTCATTTTATAGGCTCCACCAACCTTGGTTTGTATATGCAATATTTAGGGGTGTGTGTCCTAAAGGATTGAGATTATATTGGTGCCCTAGTGTACACTCTAAAAACTATTTTGATGCATTGGTGGGGTATTCACAAACCCGACCTTCCATCCTAGGTTGAAATCAAAGATTCCATATGATCCTAATTTGATCAAAGTAGCCAATGAACAAAATTATCAATATATAGTGGTATCTATGACCCATAACTACATCAATAGGATTATGAAGAAACTTGGTTAATAATCCCTTTGTTTTTACTTAATAAATCTTTAGGTTTACAATTTATACTAGTCATTAAACACCTGGGCCTATGCCTAGTATATTATGAATGAAACATGAAGATAAAAAACCTACAAGCATGTCTTGAATATAATGTTTTTTCATAAATTTTATTTTTCCTCCTCCAAAAAAAAAGTTGTTCTAGTCATTAAAATTCATACTTTGTATCTATTTGAATATGGTGTCATCACAGAGGAAAATGTCACATGGCTATATGGTGAAAAAGGTTTGGGACTAAAACTTTTTTTGAGGATTTTAGTATGAATAGTTATTATAGTGAGGAATATGAGGCTATTTGGAAAACACACAATTGAAGGTATGAAATTGAGAGATAAAATATGGTTCACAAGGTGGAAGAATATCCTAATGAGGAAGAACCTAGTGACTTATTTATAGATACCACTTATGGAGAATAATAAGTGGTTAAAAAACCATATTAATGCCACCATTTATAATAGGAGCCTCTAAATATAACTTAGGTAAACATAGACTTTGAGGAGGAACCCATAATTATTACATATTATTTACCTAATTTAGTCTACTAATATTTTTAATCAAACATGTAATTTATATTTTTTAATACATAAAATGTTAATTTTTTTGGTAAACCCCACTTACTTCAAACATTACTCAAACCCTAACCCTAGATAACCCTAGGGTTTACATTTCTACCACTTAGATTTTAGATCCATGTTATTCATATTTATATTTCATATAATCATGGTTATAATGATAAAATAAATTAATCACTTTTTGTTTCAAAGTTTAATACTTTCATTTTTCATGTTTATTACCTTTAATTTAGAATGAACTTAGAAAAGACATAAAAACATGTATAGATGATGCTTTATCTCAATTGAAATCTATGTCATATTTCATAACATTTTATCTTTATCTTATGTGTAATTATAGTAACAATAAAACCCTTACACACATAGAGGATTTAACACATGAGCTAACAACTATGTTTTAAGTTTCAATGTCATATCTTGAGCACAAGAAAAAATATCCTTCTCCTCCTCATATCCATGAGGGTGATATAAACTTTCCCTCTAACTACGTCGATTCTATAAATCCTCCATGATATGAAGATCCATATACCAATTTCACTAATCCCCATACTTATCTTATTCACACCTCTTCCCTATAGGGTGTATGCCTACATGTTCAATCATAAACAATTAGGGTTTGCACTTGTGAGACTATGTGTGATCAAATTATTAGTATGAAAAAGATAATTTTAGAATTAAAAAAATAGAATCAAATATTACATGAAAATATTATAATATTGGAAAATAAATTTACAAGACAAAATCCTCTAGGTCACACTAGTGTAAACCATGTATATTCATCTTTGCCTAGTAAATTTGTGGCAAATAATGTTACATATCAAAACATGAAATCACAACAAGTTACATATATAAATAGTGATTTAAAAAGCATTCAAAGATAAAATAATATATTAATTGAGGTAATAATGGAAGTGATTAAATATAATTTGATTAACCTATCCCCTCTACACCAGTGAAAAGATCCAAATATTATTGTTCATATCATAGAATGCATGGGCACTACACTGATTCATGTTTAGCATTGAAAATGAAAATATAATAGAAAATGGACACATATGAGTCACATATTCATACATCATACAAACAACATACAATGGTACATCTACCAATTCTAAAAGGGTAAAATTCTTAAACACAAAAATGGCTACCAAAGCCTAACCTAGAACAAGAAAAGGTTCACAAAGCACAATTAGAGCAAGAAATATTAAAAAAGAAAAAGTAAAGAAAGTAAAAGATGGAAATATACCTCTCCAAAATGAGGCTCAAATTTCAAAATGGTATGATTTTGGTCACAAATATCTACAATAGGTTGATTATCATGGTCAAGGTTTAGGTAAGTAGGCCCAAGGAATCATTACTCCTATCTAGCAATTGATAATGTTGGTCAATAAGGTTTGGGATTTATTAAACATCATAAAAAAATCATTTAAAGATACAATTTATTAATGAAAAATATCTAGATACATTGGAAATTTTATAAAAAGAATAAACACTTAATTCACAAAGTCAAAAGCATGATAAGCCAACAATAATTCTCAAAATAGGCTTTCTAGAAAAAAGATCCTCCACAACACCATATGTCTTCAATAAGAACAATTTCAAATGGAAAAATCACAATCAATATTCTAAAGCATAATTCAAAAATTTCAACTCCATAGTATGAGATAATTCCCTCTGTTAAGTGTAAAATATATTGAGGGGGGGTGAATCAATATATTATATATATTTTTACTGAATCAAATTCCTTTTCTTTAACCACTTAACCACACATTCAAGATATGCAATAAAATTTAAACAATAATATTCACCACACAAGAGAGAGAGGGGGGGGGACATTATATTTTTATGTGAAAACCCAAAGTAGGAAAAACCATGGAGAATAATCTCAAGTATATGAATGAGCACCACTCAAATTACAAAGTTTGCAAGCACCAACTTGTAGGAGCACCAACCCCTTTTATATGCACCAACACAACAACTATTTGTGAGCACCAACCCTTAGGAGCACCAACCCCTTACAAATATTTGTGAGTAGCACCCATAGGAGAACCAACCCCTCTTGTGTATAAAACACAACTATCTCTCAATGTTGCTTACTCAACAAATGATAGAACTCTAGAATATCTCCTACTTTTCTATCTTCAAACACAAATACAAACCATGCACTCTCTTGCATATTACAAATGCATTCTCAAGACTTTATTTATATCTTTCCAAATGACCTTTGGCATTCAGCCTTTGTGACCCTTCAATCCTCATAGAAAATGGTTCCAAACTTGTATGACCCTTCATATCCTTGCATTTGAAAAGTCATATGGTGACCCTTCATAAGTAAATGCATCCTTTCCTCTTTTATCTTTATTTTGGTAACTTCTCCTATTCCTCAAAGTGTCCCTTCATGGAAAAATGCACCATACCATATTTTGTCTTTACATGGTGACTCTTAGAATTCCTCAAGATGACTCTTCATGAGAAAATGCATCCCATTCCTCCTTTGTCTTTACCCCATGACTCTTTGACTTCTCCATGAGCCTTCTTTTGACTTATATGCAACCAAATATATATAAGTTAATATTAAATAAATATTAACACACATTATCCAAGATATGAATATTAAAAACATCATTAAATAAAATGGGGCCTTTATCACCAATGCTAGACCTTTGACATCAATGACAATATTTCCAACAATCTCCCCCTTTGTCATTGATGATAACCTCAAACTAAAACTGCCACATCCTAGAACCTACACATACTACCATCTAAAAAACATATAGTAACTCCCCCTTATTGTAGTAACATCTACTTATTCTCTATATCTATTCTACACATGTTCCTATTTTTGTTCTTCTCCCCCTTTGACATCAATGGCAAAGGGCCTATCTTGGAGCTAACACTTAGCTCAACTGATGTTCATCCTCAATGACAAGAAGTAAAATAAATTACTTCCAAATTCTCCCATAGATACTCAAATGTGTATTTTGGTAGTGACTTTGTGAAAATATATGTAATCTACTCTATAATACTAATATATTGCATATTAACATGTTGATTTGCAACTTGCTCTCTTAAGAAGTGATATCTGATGGGAATATGTTTTGTTCTTGAATGTATCACTAGATTTTTCAAAATATTAATAACACTTGTGTTGTCACAAAAAATATAAATAGGTTCATCATATTTTACCTTGATATCTTCCAAAGTTTGCTTCATATAAAGCACTTGAGTATAACATAATACCACTGTAAAATATTCTACTTCAGCTATAGAAAGTGATACTAAAGTTTTATTTTTGCTTAGCCATGATACTAAGTTATCACCAAATAATAAAGATCCTCTACTTGTACTATTTCTATCATACAAATAACCTACCCAATTTGATTTTGTATAAGTAACCAAAGTCTACGGGATACCACAATCCATAATCCAATGTCCCCTTGATAAATTTGAATATTCTCCTCACTAATTAAACATGACTATCTTTTAGAGCTAACTTATATCTTGCAACCATACCTACTACATGCATGATGTATAGCCTCAATGCAGTTAAATATAAAACACTACCAATAATAGATCTATACAAAGATTGATCTACAATAGGTGAATCTTTATCCTTGCTCACCTTATTTCCTATACTCATTGGTGTGCCAACTGATGCATAATCCTCAACACCAAATTTATTAAACATTTTCTTGGCATATTTGATTTGGAATATGAAAATTTATTTATTTGATTGAAATATTTGAAACCCTAAGAAAAATGACAATTTTCCAAGCATAAACATCTCAGATTCTTTTTTCCATATTATCAAAAAATTATTTTGTCATCTTTTCAATGTTTCCTCAAAAAATAATGTCATTAATATATACCACAACAATCAATTAATGCTAACCTTCTATTTTGATGTAGAGATTACTGTCAGCAAATACTCTCTTGAAAACTTAATCATGTAGGTAATTATGAAGTCTTGTATACCAAGCTATAGAAGATTGTTTCAATCTATACAGTGTTTTCTTCAATCTGCATACATGGCTACTAATATTTGAGAGAATAAATCCCTTAGGCTACTTAATGTAGACCTCTTCTTCTAGATTCCCATTTAGGAAGGTAGATTTGAAATCCATCTAAAACACTTTGAAATTTTTAAATGCTACATATTCAATAAGCATTCTAATAGCCTCTAGCTTTGCTACTAGTGAAAAAGTTTCTTCAAAATCTATTCCCTAAATTTGAGCATATCCTTTACATACTAATCTTATTTTATTCCTAGTCACTTCTCTATTTTCATTCAAATTATTTATGTAAACCAATTTTGTTCCTATCACATTGTGACCTTTTGGTATAGGAACTAATTCCCAAGTATCATTCTTTTCTATCTAATTTAATTCTTCATCCATTGCCTTAGCCCAATGCTTATCATGTCTAGCTTCTAAAAAATTTCTAGGCTAGATTAAAAAAAATTAACTTGCTTAGATTCACTTACCATCATTCTTCTGATGTAAATTTATTTTTTTATGTCCATGATGATGCCATTTTAATTATGATTTATTTGAACATATTCGGATGGATTTTTGGTGTCATTTTTCTCCTTCTCATCTTCAACTAATTCTTTAAAATCTTCATCTTCAATGATTTTAAGAATGTCTACTAGATTCCTAATTCTTTGTGCTCCATCTTCTTCTATCATGACACTTGTACTTTCAACAATTTTCTTGGTTCTTTTGTTATAATATTTATAAGCTTTACTCTTACAATAATAACCAAGAAATATACCTTCATCTTCTTTAGATTCAAACTTACCAAGTTTTTCATTATTTCTCTTTATGAGGCATTTGCTACCAAAAACTCTAATATAATCAACTATTTATAATTTGCTTTTCCATTGCTCATAAGGAGTCTTATCACTATTGACTCTCAATAATTATCTATTCTAAATATGCACTACCATAGAAACTACCTCTCTCCAATATTTATCTGGTATCTTGGATTCATTTAGCATTACCCACACCATTTCTTGAACTATTCTATTTCTCTATTCAACTAATCCATTTTGTTGTGGAATTTTGGCTGTTGAATAATGTCTCTTTATTCCATGGTCTTCACAAAACATAATAAACTGATCTAACATGAATTCTCCTCCTTGATCTGATATTAGACACTAAATATTCAAACTAGTTTCATTCTCAATTAATGCTTTGAATGATTTAAAATGTTTAAAAGCTTGTATTTTTTTTAAAACATTACCAAAGCCATACGTGAAAAATAATTAATATTAAACTTGAAATATTTATCACTTTAAGTACTTTGAGATCTCATAGGTCCACATAGATCAGGGTGAACAAGCTCTAACATATGAGTGGTTGAGTACTCTTTTGTTTTGAACCACCTTATGGCTTGCTTCCCTTGCTGACAAGGTTCACAAAGCATGTTGGATGGCTTGAAAGATTTTTGACTACTTGCTTCTTACTAATGTTGACAAGATTATGAAAATTTATGTGTCCCATTATCCTGTGCCATAGCCAACTTTCTTAAATCTAACTCAAACAACATATTTGACCTTTTATGTCTGATAACATATACAAATTATTATCTATTCTTTGAGTATCTACAACCAACACATTTGAATATTTTCTCCTAATGTTAAAATATTCTACGTAAAACTTTAGTGTGTGACCCCAATCACACATTTGACTTACACTCAAAAGATTATGCTTAAGACCTTCTACATAAAAAAAAAATAATTTTTAGTTATACCATTACCCAAACTAAGTGTACCTTTTTTTGAAATTTCGGTAGTACTATTATCTCTAAATTTCACTATGCCACCATTGATATTATTCATGGTTATGAACTTGATTTTGTCTCTTGTCATGTGCCTTGAACATCCACTATTAATGAACCATGGATTTTCTTCATTTCTTGCATGCAAAGTTGTCCATACCAACATAGATTTTTTAGGTTGTTTCTTCTACCATGAACCTATCTAAACTTTCTTCTTGATGAATGGAGCCTTGAAACTCTAGTCCTTCTTGACTAACTTGAACATACTTTTATAGTACCAGGATATGTGTTTTAATTTTTTGCACTTGTAACATATTATGGCCTCTTTATTAAATCCTAATAGAGGAGTAAAAGAGTTGTGGATTTTGTTTTACCCTGCATGACTTTCCTTTTCCTTATTTTTGAAATTGTTATCTCTTTTTTGACATTGTATTTTATTATGACCATATCTATTATACTAAAAATAGTAACCATAAAAATAGGACCTATTTTTTTTATCTCTTACATGATTTCTTTTTGTAGCTTTATTCCTTCCAGCCTTATTTGTTTGAGATGTCCTCTATATTCTTAACTTCTTCCTTTTTTGTTTCCTCTTTTGTAAGAGATTTAGCATAGCTCTTTCCCTTTTCCTTATATGTGAAAGTAGTGGCCTAACCTTTCTCTTTTTCAAATCTAATACATGTCTTATTTGACATTGATCTTTGAATTTCTAATATCTTATTCAACATATTAGTGTTATTCTGAAATTTTGAATCATTGGCTGCTCTAACATTGATTGATTTATTTGTTTTCTCAAGATCTACATTTAAAGAAGCAATTTAAATAACATACCTTTCACATTATTTACTTACTTTTTGTAACTATTTTTTAAGATCTTCTTCATTTTTCTTGGCTTCTTTAAAGTGTGCTTGTAGATCTTCAATTTTTTCCTTTGTCTCCTTTTCATTTTTATTGATTTGGAGCTTTAATCTTTGATTCTTCTTCTCAAGAGTTTTTAACTCTTAGAATGTACAAATGAGTTCTCCTTCTAGATTCACTTTGTCTTCATCATGTTATTCTTATTGATCATCTATAATTTTCCTTATAGAGGCATCTTTATGTATGGCCATAAATATAATCTCTTCTTCTGAATCACTAACTCCACTATCTTCAGTTGAGCTAGGATCTTTAGAATACAAACTCTTCTTCTCGAATACCTTCTTGAATTTTCCTTTGAAATTCTTCTTGTATGTATAATTTCATTTTTCATTGTCACCATTACCCTTATCTAGGTACTTAGATACAAAATGTCCAATCTTTCCATAATTAAAACATTTAAAAGGTAATTTTCCTTGATATTTACCTATGCCTATTTTTGACTTGCAAATAAATAGAGCTCCATTGTCATCTTCATCATCACTAGAACTATCACTTGATTCTTGAATCTTAGCCTTCTCTTTCTTTGATGTCTTGAAAGTATCTTCTCTCTTTTAGGGTTTCTCTTTTTCATTCCACATCTCATATGCCATAAGAATATCATGTAGCTCATCCATCTTTAGCTTGGCTAAATTATTCATCTCTTTAATTGCCAAAAATTTTACATCATATCTCAATGGTAGAGATCTCAAAAAAAATTAAACCACAATTGATTCTTCTAAATTTTCTCCAAGACCTTGAATTTGATTAACTATTTGATCAACTTGAAAAAAATAACTTGTTATATTTTCTTCCTTTTCCATCTTCAAACTCTCAAACTATCTTTTGAAAGTCTAAAGCTTAGCTTGTTGAACCTTTCCATCACCTTTGTTAATATTCTCAAGTTTTACCCAAGTTTCATGAGCAGATTTACACTGTATAACTTTAACAAATTATCATTCACATAAACCTCATAAAATAGCATTTAAATATTTAACATTATTTTCACTTGCCTTCTTTTCTACCAGAGTAGTTACAAGTGTCTGTGTCTCTTCATATTCCACTACCACTACTTACCAAATGTTGAATCTAAGGGCCATCAAATAATTATTCATCCTTATGCTCTAAAAATCATAATTTATCCCATCAAACAAAGTTTTTTTATTTTTATAAAAACCTTCATGTGATCCAACCATCGTGCTTTCACTATCTACCTTCAAGTTGTAAAACTTTTTCTAAAGTAACCTGCTTTGATACCAATTATTAAGCATGAAATATACTAAGAGGGGGTGAATAAATATATTATATATCTTTTTAATTAATCAAATTCATTTTATTTAACCACTTAAACACACATTCAATATATGCAATAAAACTAAAATAATAATATCCACCACACAAGAGAGAGAGAGAGAGACACCATATTTCTATGTGGAAACCCAAAGTGCAAAAAACTATAGAGAATAATCTCAAGTATAAGAATGAGCACCAACTCAAATTACAAAGTTTGTAAGCACCAACATATGGGAGAACTAACCCCTTTTCCATTCACCACACAACTATTTTTGAGCACCACCCATAGGAGCACCAACCCCTTGTAAAGATTTGTGAGCACCAACCCATCTTATGTATAAAACACAACTATCTGTCAATGTTGTTTACTCAATAAATGATAAAACTCTACAACATATCTTTATTTTATCTCTTTGAAAAAAAATACAAACCATGCACTCTCTTGCATATTACAAATGGCTTCTTAAGCCTTTATTTATAGCTTTGCAAATGACCTTTGGCATTCACCCTTTGTGACCCTTCAATCCTCATGGAAAATGTCACCAAACTTGCATGACCCTTCATATCCTTGCATTTGAAAAGTCATATGGTGACCCTTCATAAAAAAATGCATCCTTTCCTCTTTTGTCTTTATCTTGGTGACTTTTAATATTCTTCAAAGTGTCTGTTCATGGAAAAATGTGTCATACCATCTTTTGTCTTCACATGGTGACTCTTCAAATTCCTCAAGATGACTCTTAATGAGAAAATGCATCCCATTCCTCTTTTGTCTTTAACCCATGACTCTTTGACTTCTCCATGGGCCCTATTTGACTTATATGCAACCAAAAATAAATTTGTTAATATTAAATAATTATTAACACACATTATCTAATATAAATATTAAAAATATCAATAAATGTAATGGGGCCTTTATCACCAATGCTAGACCTTTGACATCAATGATAATATTTCTAACACCTTCTAGCATCCTAGGTTATTATGATTATAATGATGAACAATACTTAGATTCCTGCTATAACACCATTCAACTACAACATATCAATCACACTGCATAAAATATTACCATTCTTATTTTTGACACAGGCCATAATGATAATGATTATCCTATAATACTCACCAATTAGTAGGGTTTCTCTCATCTTATATATGCATTCCCCATTTCTTTCTCCTTGTACATAGTTTATTTTTATGTTTCTTGTATTTAGATTATTTCCACAAAATATAAAAATAATATAACATGTAAAAAACACCAAAATATTCAAATAATTACTCATAAAACACAAAAATTTAGATTACATGCATCACTATGTTCACATTTCTTATATTTGACAAATAGTACATATGCTAACTATCTTAGTATAGTTATTTTTATCATACATACATGCTTCACTTTTTTTTTGAGTGATTTCATATTACTTCTAGGACTCGAGTCCACTACAATGATATAGTTTTATTATTATCTACCCACTAGGTGCATATACACTGATACATGGGTCTTTACTTAACACATTATCCCACTTGGGGAAACATATACATAGTTTTCATTACGATGTTTTATCTTTCTATACTATACATTATATATTTAGATTTGTTGTATCTTGATATTTATCATGCTACTCTTACTCAAATTTTTTGTAGGATAACACTACTTTTGACTTAGCATATGCACATCCTAGCTCTTACATAGATTTTTATTACATATTCATACATACATTCATTTCTTACTTAATTTAGACTTGATTTTATGTCTATGATTCTTATATTTTGAGGGTATTTGACTATGCCATTATTATTTGGCCCTATGCCACTTCTATTCATAGTATGTATCCTTTAGACATGTCCCCATGTCCTTGTGTGTGATTTTTTAATTGTGGATGTGGACATTTGAACATGTCCTTATATGTGGCTCTAATATAAATTAATTTTTTATTGTGTATGTGGACATTTTAATATGTCCTTGTACATCTTATTTTCTTATATTTAGTGACGTGTACCCATTTCCCTTGTATTTTAGCCCATTGGCCTACTTTGTGTGCCTCATGTGTTTTATGTGTATGTTTTATTATATGTGTCATATCCATTACAATTGTCTTTTCTTGTTACACACACTAGTTTTGGATTCCATGAGGGTCCTCATGCATCTAGCCCTCCTAATTGGGTGCTTTGATGGACATCATACCCCATCCCCCTAGGTAGCTACCTATGAGGTGAGAAAAAATGAAGGAAGGCCTCCCAAGAAACAAGTTGCATTCAAAGATGAGAAGAAGTCAAAATTCAAGAAGGTTAAAGATGAGGTATGTTTAGATGTTGAAAATGATGAGCTAATAGCCATGTTTGCTAGGAATTTGAGCTTTGTATATGGTAAGTACAAGGGTAAGTTACCCTTCAAATGTTTCAACTATGGTAATATTGGTCACTTTGCATCTAAGTGTCCTAATTAAAAAAATACTAAGAATGATGAAAAACATGATAAACATCATGGATATGATAAGAAGGTCTCTAAGGCTAAAAAAATAAGAAGTATTTTAGGAAGTATGAAGGTTGGAAATGGTTATTCAAGAATAAGAGAAGTTTCTATACCAAAGAAGATAACTCATTTGATGTAAGTGACAAAATCACATCTGATAATGATGATGATAGTAATGAACATAAACATGAAAATGACAATAATGAAACCTTATTTATGGATATATAAATATACAACGAGGGTTAATCAAATGAGAAAGGCATTATGGTTGATGAATAATCAGATGAAGAAGAAGCTGAAGTGAACCTTGAGGTAGAATTGGTGAGCGTTCTAGAGGATTTGAAGTTTCAAATAATAAAGAATCATAAACTAAGATCATTAGTTAATTAATATTAAGATAACATTGGTTTTTTTGAGGAGATATTAAGTAACACATCCAAGGAGTATGACAAGATCATAAATCCAATTAAAGCATAGATGGAGATAGTCACTTTAATCCTAAAGGCTAAATAGGAAGAATGCACCAGGTATGGAACTAAAATAGAAACCTTAAAAGCTAATTTGGATCAAGCATATATCAAGTTTAAGACCTTTGTGATGTTTGAAATGAGTAATAATTCTCTAGATAACATATTTAGTATTTAAAAGTTTTCAAGTGATAAAATAGTTCTTGGTTTAAAAGAAGACCAAAAGGAGGCAACTCATGTCAAGGAAAAACATAATGAAGATAAAAAAAATAAGCATTAAAAGAAAAATCAAATAGCCTAATGCTATTAGGTATAATAGTTCATTCAATGGTTAGTATTTTTCATGTAATTAGTTTGGTTATAGAGCAAGAAAGTGTAGAAGACCCTCTAAAAATGAATATACATGGGATTATGAAAGGAATCATCAGTCAAGAGGTATGAATGATGTGGTTTGTTATAACTATCATCATGTGGGACACATTTGAAGATTATTTCTAATAGAGTTAGAAGGCCATCAAGTTAAAATAAGAGGTTTGAATCCCCTAGGGTGCAAGAGAGAAGGAAAATGAATGTGTGTAAACAAAATATAGTAAAGGTGTGTCATGATTAGTTTACAAGCCCAAGTGGACTATTTTATATGATAAATCATACTTCAAATGTAAAATCAAGTCAAGAATGTATATTATTGGCTTATATTGATGAATAATTGGTTGATGATGAAGTCAAGCCTAAGGTTCCAATCAATCCTAATAGTATCTTGAAAGATATTTAGTCTTATGAGAGCATGAATATTTGGAATCTCTTGATCTTGTGTTGTTTTAGTTCCCTATAAAAAGGGGTGACTCCATTAGGATTCATGGAGACACTATTAAGTTTGAAAAATCATGATGGATACATGGTTTGTGAGGAAGATATTCGAGTTATTCATAAGTTATAATTGTAGTTGTTGACAAGCATCAAAGAGGTAACCAAAGTATTTCTATATTTCTAGAAGTTGGTAGTTGATCATGACTTGTGTTTTATATGGTTTGAGAATTATATTAATTTATTTGATGAGTCTAAATTATGAAGAAAAATGGGGAACTTGATTAATTTCATTTCTTTTTCAAGTATCATAGAATAGTTTATAAAAAGGAAGAATGAGTGATTATAAAAATTACAGTATGTATGACCCTTTGTCATTAATGTCAAAGTGGGAGAATGTTAGAGAAAGGAGTTTGACAAGTTTGGGGGAGATGAGAGTGATTAGATTGAATAATGTTTTTACATTAATGATAAATGGGGAGTTTTTTGAGAAGTTTTTTCATTTGATGTCAGGGTTGATGTCATTGATGTCAAGGTGCATCTAGTAAAGATGCATGGTGAGTGGTCTATGAGGCATGGACTTCTGTGCTTGATGTGACATAGAAGCCATGTGAAAAGAGAGAATTTGAAGGAAACCTAATGTCTCTATATTGAGAGATAATTTTTAGGTAACCTAAAGTTTATTTTTTTGTTGATGTCAAGGTTTAGGTTAAGTGAGAATTAAATCATGTTTGAGTACTAGTTCTTGAGTATAAGGTGTATTGAGAAGCCTAGTTTAGAACATGTGAGAAGATGTGCATAGTGAAGTTTGGTTATATAAATAAGGAAAAACTTGTGAGAGGTTGTTTTTAATTATGTGATCATTAAAGAGAATTTTAGATACTTTTAGATGTGT
This sequence comes from Torreya grandis, assembly GCA_037957365.1. Classification (NCBI taxonomy): domain Eukaryota; kingdom Viridiplantae; phylum Streptophyta; class Pinopsida; order Cupressales; family Taxaceae; genus Torreya; species Torreya grandis. Next base: position 2,327,613 of record JARHVA010002379.1, on the reverse strand, counting down.
TTCAAGGTTAGTTGTCAAGTTTCAAGTGCTTAAGAAGCCTACTCATGGCACTAGTCATAGCATGAAGAGACCTTGTGAAAAGGTATGAGTATGATGGATTGGTGAGATGAGTGAAAATATAAATTATCAGTTAAATGATGTTGATAGATAATGTATGTGAATAATTGGAGCACTCACGATAAGCTCAAGGTGAGGCTACATTGGTAGGATCTATAGATCAAGTATGTAACTAAGACCACTTCTAGACCCTTCTTTACCCATTGAGGCATCATGATCTATTATCAAGGCATATGAAGGATACACATAAATTTTTAATGATTATATATATTTATTTAGTATGATATTGAGGTAGAGATCACATGGATAGAAACATGAAGGTCATTTTTAAGGCCTAATGTGATTTGTAGGTCAAAGTCTAGAGAGCAAAGAGAGAATGTGACCTAATGAGGGGTCATGATTATTTTTAAAGAAAAATTTTCATATGTGAGAATTTAAAAATGTATGATATGTTTTTTAAAGCATGTTCACAAATTTTGAGATCATGATTTGCAATAAAAGGCATGAAAAGTGGTTTTGAGGCCTCTTGAGTACACAAAATAAATGCATGCAAACTTGAGAAGGACTTTAAAGTGTAGATTGGAATGTGTAACATTTGAATTATAACATAATATATTAATTATATATGGTTAAGGTTTATATCTAAGAACTATAGGCATTGGTTTTATATTTAAGGGGCAATCCTTTATGAACAATCGTTAACACCAAAACCTATGTTACACCTCTCTAAAACCCTAAAAAGGACCCAATGTGAAATATATTTTTCAAAATATAATATAATTGTATTAAATGAATATAAAAAATATTTTATCTTGTATCCAACTCTCCCAATAACCTAAAAGTGTGATTGAGTTGTTAGGTGTATGAGTAGACCCTACAAGAAAGTGTTAGTTTCTTAGAAATTTACTATAGTGGTCAAAATTGACCAACTAAAAGTATATAAATAATTGTATGGGGAAGTTTGATAATTTTATTTCATTTCCATGGTGTTTTATGGATAGGTTCTCTCCCTCAGGTATGTTAAACTAGTCATCCAAGATAGTCAGTCACTAACAAGTCTAATGGTGGAAATAGTGAAAACACTAGGCAAAAGTGAGAAGAGGTTTAAGAATGTGTTATCATGGAATAGTGATGAATCCAAGTGCACGGAGATATTTTTTAGTAATTTTAATATATTTTCATGCTTTTTATATGTTTTTTAGGTTATTTATTATAGTGAAAAAGTTGCTCACAATTTGACCTATCTAGTGCAGATGAGATAGTGAGAAGTAAATTCATGAGATTGGCCTACAAGACCAATATTTATCATTTGGTGTCACAAAATATCTCCCATCACTATGTACCTATTTCATGACACATATTCCAAGAGGATAATTCATAAAACTAACCCTCCCACCATGTCACACATAGTCATAAATCTTAAGTAAAATTTAAGTCCATGTAAATTAAACTATCAATCACCTAAGAAACAATTTAAAACTATGATGAGGGGTGAAAACCAATCAAAAGTGAAGTGGAGAAAGGTATTTGGTTAAGGAATGTTATAATTCATGATGAGATCAATGGATTGGGGGGGTGTATTAGGATATAAATCAACATTTTAGAGACAACCATCGTACCTTTGTGCCACCTCCTCTTAGCTTGAGTCAATTCCCTAAGTTATACATCTTAACTATGCTATGACCATTAAAATGGAGGGATTACTAATAGATAAGAAATTTTTAGAAATTAGTCAAGAGCATGTAGTAAGGAAGAATATTTGCATGATTTTTTTTATAAATACTTGATTGATTGATGCTTTGTAAGGAGGAAGAAATTGAATGCATTGGTGATGAGAATATCTTGGAGGATTTAATCTATTTTCTCTTAGAATCTATTCAGTTTAGAAAAGAGGAATATGTGTCTTTATATGGATGATAATGGGAGTTGAGCAAAGAATATGGAGGCATCTATTCTTTAAAGACTTTTGGTGAAGGATGCATAGACTCATTGGTAGAGGCATAGTATCCCAAAATGGGTGAATGACATTCAGACGTAGCTTTTCTATATAGTAGATTTGAGCAATATAAAAAGTCTCCTTCCATTTTTTGGGATGGCCTTTTCATCCATGAAAGATTGACTTGTGTAACTATATATAGAGAAATTCAGTCCCTAAATTTCATTGGTAAACATTAACAACTCTCCAATGGGCTGATCCAAGCCAAAAAAGGATGAAGGTGTCCATTAGCAAAGCTAAACCCATAGAGGGAATTTTATTGTATTGTATAGCTTTCAGCCATAAAAGATAAATTCTTGAAGCAACATTCCCAAATGGAAAAGGATAACACCATTTTATAAGACTTTAAGGCTATGGAAAATGAGTTTGATTCGAACCTTGTTAGATACATCTCCTTTTATTGGATTATCGATATAGCCTATTTGAGTAACCTAAGATCAACACTGCCACCATACTTTTATCTTAGTTATTTCAATTCAAGTGGAACCACATCCCATTTTAGTAAAGGATTTCAATAGGCATTAGGTAAGTATAATATTTTATTTAAATTGTAAGATAAATATAACATTTTATTTAAATTGTAAGAAAAATATAATGTATTTATTTTTAGAAAACTAAACTAGAATGAATTTTGCATTACTAGAAACAAAATGATAATGCTACTTATTGTTATGGAAAATAAAAGATTTTATAGTAAACAATAAAAAAAATGTAATCAAATATTTGAGAGATATATAACATATAACAATATTATCTCATTTAATATTAGTTGATATATAAAATTTTACATTATGTATCTATTTATAAACATTAACATGATCTGTATACCCAGTTTGGTGAAAAGAGTAGAATATAGCATTAAGTAAATGAGTTTGATTTGAACCTACATTAGATACATCTAATTTGATTTGATGATTGATATATTCTATTTGAGCAACCCAAGATAAACACTACCACCATATTTTTATCTCAGTTGTTTCAATTCAAGCGGAACCACATTCCATTTTAGTCAAGGATTTCAATGGGTACTAGGAAAGTATAATATTTTATTTAAACTGTAAGATAAATATAATATTTTATTTAAATTTTAAGAAAAATATAATTTATTTATTTTTATAAAAATAAAATAGAATGAATTTCGCATTACTAGAAACAAAATGATAATGCTACTTGTTTTTAGGGAAAATAAAAGATTTTATAGTAAAAAATTAAAAAAAAGTAATCAGATATTCAAGAGACATATAACATATAACAATATGAGCTCATTTAATATTAGTTGATATATACAATTTTACATTATGTATCTATTTACAAACATTAACATGATCTCTATACCTGGTTCGGTGAGAAGAGTAAAATATAGCATTAAGTAAAGGAGTTTGATTTGAACCTGGATTAGACACATCTCATTTTATTTGATGATCAATATAGTCTATTTGAGCAACCCAAGATCAACACTACCACCATAATTTTATCTCAGTTGTTTCAATTCAAGTGGAACCACATTCCATTTTAGTCAAGGATTTCAACAGGCACTAGGTAATTATAATATTTTATTTAAATTGTAAGATAAATATAATATTTTATTTAAATTGTAATAAAAATATAATTTATTTATTTTTAGAAAACTAAAATAGAATGAATTTTGCATTACTAGAAATAAAATGATAATGCTACTTGTTGTTAGGGAAAATAAAAGGTTTTATAGTAAATAATTTTAAAAAAAAAGTAATCAGATATTCGAGAGACATATAGCATATAAATATATGAGCTCATTTAATATTATTTGATATAAAAAAATTTACATTATGTATCTATTTATAAACATTAACATGATCTCTATACCCGGTTTGGTGAAAAGAGTAGAATATAACATTGAGTAAATAAGTTTTATTTTCTATGTACCTAGTTTATAAATTTATGAAATATATTTGATCTAGTCTATGAAGTTACATACATAAAATTATATTGTGAGAATATTGATTAGATACATGAAATTACCATAAATCAATCTAAGTTGTCATAAAACAATATTCTGAGTGGACCCTTACTTTGATTGTTGTTGAGCTTTGATGATAAATTTTATTATCATTAAAAATATTATGAAAATAAATATTCTTCATTCTAGGGTTTAACCCTCAATTTTAAAACCCTCCTTTCAAGTGTACAAATTATTTATTTAACATTAAATTCAAGTTCAAAATAGAATTCTTAAACTCTGTGTATAAGCTATTTTCTATAAAAGGTTACCTAAGTAGACTAAAGGTATAATTGTCAAAGAAAAATAATGTTGTTGTAAATCGACATGATGATTAGAATAGGAGAATATGTTATAGATTCATTTTCTACCTTTCTATTCAAGAATTTGCTTTTGAAATATAATGTATTAATTATTTTAAGTATTATTTACTTTGAAATATCAACTTAAACCAAGAATATAAGGTTAAAGAAAACTATGTAGCATTTGGTATTAAGCAATGCTTCTCACTCATGTTTATGAGTAATGTCATCACACTTGAGCTATTGCTCCATATCCTAACACAACTACAATAATGACATCTGGGCATCATCCCTATAAACCATCAGGGAGAAATAAGGATCATGTCATGTCATTAAAACCAAGGGGTCGGATAATCCTTCTTGGTCAAAAACACTAATTAAGATAAAAAAACAAATTTGACTACCTTAAATGATTCTGAATTGTGAACTTATGAAATGTAAATGAAGAAAGTACCTTCTTATTTAAAACTTAGTACCATTGAAAAGGAGAAATAAAATCTAGGATTGAGAGTGTTAAACCAATTATTATCAAGAAACCACCAATTATATGGCTCTCAGATATCAAAACTTTAGCAAAAATAATTATAAGCATTAGGTTGATTAAAGCAAGGATGTAAAACATTGTTGATTTAAATAAAAATTATAAGGTGAACATATATTTCAAATGTTCATTTCTATTTCTTGTTAATATTTAGGGCTAGTTTAGTTAAACAAGTATTCAATCACTTTAATTGATACTTTTTTTACACTCTTGTTTGGGTAGCTATCATAGAGGAACTATTTGGGGAACTAGGCACTAGAAAGGGATGCATACCTAGACCTATAGTTCACATGAAACATAGAATAGAAAACAAAACTACGTGCATACTACACCTTGATCCTATTTAGAAGTAGGTATGTAGGCAATCTAAGAAGAGAAAGATGCTTCCAGAATGTAGGTGGATTAGAATAGGGCTAGGATTGTGTACTAAACAAGAAAAAAGTGAAATAAAAAGGTAATAACATTATAATAAGACTCTAGTTTAGATAACTAAATCAAAGATAAGAATTAGTGATATACTCAGAAGGATCTCAGTTAGATCATCATAATTCTTGAGGATTTAGGCCAAATTCTGAGTAGAATGAGAATATTTATTATTTTTTTGATACTTTTATCATGGTGACCTCATTTATTATCTAGTATAGATGAGTGATTAATAGTGAGCGACTCAAGATCTAGTTGATAACGATGAGTCAAGTCTCTGGCCAGAGCATAACCTATTTATGTGTAGATTCCTAACCCATATGGTTAGATGCTTGCCCATATGGAAAAGGAATTCCTAACCCATATGGTTAGAATTATTTACTATTTCATAAATAATAATATATTACTAACCCATATGTTTATATTCTTTCTTGGTTGGTAAAGGATATCTGATAGGATAAAGTATACCTAAGTTATATTCATAAACAAACATTGATTAAATAAAAATTCTATGTTTTAGGATAGGACTGGTCTCTACATTTTAATATGTTATCATTATATATTATAATTTTATAATCATATTATAATATCATCGACATGTATTTTAAGTCTTTGAAAGCATTCATACATGTGTTGAAGGTCATTGTCACCATGACTATGCTTTAAAGTAAACTAGAAGTTCTAGGTAAGTTTTAGTGATGAGTTTGAGGCTCTATGCCCTAAGTTGAAGTATATAATGCACATGGTGTTTCTTCTTGGTAATTTTATATCATATATTTTATTTTTATAAGGTTTTATAGTTAGTTAAAGTGATTGAAATGTTGAATCCAAAATGGTTTGTCAGATTTTGGATTGATTGTGTGTATTGAGATCAAAAGATTGGTCTATAAGACCAATATTTAGCATTAACCCTTGTGATTTTATTATTTTAGAGTGTTATAGATATTTAAATGGATTTTATTTAAAGTATTATTGTCTATGTTATGTGTTCTTACATATGTTTAAGATCAAGTTTTTCATGACTAGGTTTTGGAGTGTTTTGGCAGTTTTAAGTGGGTTATTTGTAGAGAAGTGTTTGAGTCCTTCTGCCTTGAGTTGTGAAGTATAAATCACATAATGATGAGCCTAAGTTAACTTATTTAATGTATATATTATTTATTTCCATTTTTTAAAGATAATTTGTGTTTAATCTTCATTAGTTCTTGATAAACTTTCTATAGGTTCATAGGCCTAATTGTGAACAGTGCTAATGGTGTGCTTCAAGTGGTGGTTGGAGCTAAATATTGTCATGGACATATTTTTATATTGTTTTGGGTATATTTGATTTTAATATGAATTTTTAATACCAATTATGTAGTTTTAAATTCATCCAAAGATTTAAAAGTTTAATGTGCACTAGTGAAGGCCTAATTGAATTAGGTCTCCTTAAGGACTAAAGGAGATTTTGTTATTTTAAGATAAGGAATACCTATTATAATTATTTATTCATGTATTAAATGTGTTATAATACATATTTAAATGTTTATTCAAGTTTGAAAGTGTCTATGTCTGACCAAGAGGTATATGAGCAAGAGGTTTCTATATATACAAGATAGTTTTAGTCATATTTGTGTGTGTAGAGAGTAAGCAAATGAAATAGAGTATTCAAAAGCATAAGTAGGTATTGTATACCATCTAATTTTTTTTTTAAAAAAAAAATTATGAATATTTTATAGAGGTTTTGTATATGAAAATCAAGTTCATATGACCTAATCAAGTCAAGAAGAGGGATAGAAAAGTGAGAAGAGATAAATAAGGTGATCATCATTTGTTGTGTGAAAAATATTTTTTTATAAAGACGATCAAGAGTTTTAGGTGGATGATTTGGTGTTGAGTCATCTATGGTATTGGTGAATTCTTGTAAGTGGGTGATTGTTAAATCCTAATTGGGTTGGTGCTTAGCTAGTTTGGGTTGGTGCTCCCTATGAAGTTGGTACTTCACTAAACTTGATTTTTATCTTATAATATTATAGTCCATTTGCAAAGATCAATGGGTTTTATTCCAATTGAAGATTTTCCACATATATGATATGTTTTTATGCTTAATTCTTATGTGGATAAGTATTTATGATAGCTAAATCTGTATGCTTATTTGAATGGTTCATGATTACTTACATGTAATTGAAAAGAAAAGGTTTTGAAGACTAATTCACCACCCACCTCTTAGTCATTTGGAATCCAACACTTGAAGTGGTTTAATAATTACCATATAAAGAGGGGGAATTTATAGGGGTTTATCATAGAGAATAAGATCTTACATTAAACTCATAGTACATTTTTTAGCACATAGGTTGAGTTACAGAAAATCAAAGAGGTAAACATAGTGAGAAAATAGTGACTCAAAAAGAAATATAATGGCACATAATTTAGACTAGAATGACATTAATGCCTAAATTTGGAAACTAAAACCACATGGAACTAATGTATAAGATATGCCACTATTGTCTAGTAGCCTCAATTTTAGAACAATCTAGATTGGCCAAAATAACACCTATATGGTACATGTTTGCATAGATTCAGTTAGAAGTTTATCAATTATACTTAGTTTTTGCTCAGATTGATACTAGTTCAACTCATATTCATATTAGTTTTCTTAGGTTAGGAGAATAATGTATGGAATTACCATTCTTGTATTCACTTCATATACCTAAATATAGTTTTTTACAACTCATCCAAAATCCACATGATCAGATATTAGATTTGGTAGCATGTGCATGGCACATTATTTTCATATACTCAGTTACACACCATTTGATTAAATGGAATGAAAAATTCCATGTAATTATCTATGATATATAAACCCAGCATAATATTCCAATTTTCACACTAGTTTCATGCCTTACTCCATCTACAGTGGTTGCAATTCTCAAGTGGCCTAGAGCTACTTAATATACCTGAGTGACTGTAGAGCTAACATACATAATTAGATATACTCAGTTAGAAATTTAAACTAATTTAAGTAGTTTATTTTTAGATGAATATAATACACATGAGTTGGAAATTATGGATTCATAACCTACTTGAGTTCTTGACCCATGCACATGATAAGGTTAGGCACACTATTAATCTAATCTAAGATAATCATAGGTCATGATCCACCAAGTAGGGGTGGGAAATGGAGTTAAAACTAGATTCATTTATTGAGCCACCCATACCTGAGGATTGATCAAGTTATTATCTTAGTCTAACCTATTCATTGATGATAACTATATGTGTGTGTGTGTGTGTGTGTGTGTGTGTGTGTGTGTGTGTGTGTGTGTGTGTGTGTGTACACACGCACATGCATGCGCACACACACACACACACACACACACACACACACACACACACACACACACACACACACACACACACACACACACACACACACACACACACACACACACACACACACACACACACACACACACACACACACACACACACACACACACACACACCCAGTTCATGCATTGGTTCACATACCTAATGGGGTATGTTCATTGCTTTCCTCTTTCACATATCTTTACTTATTTTTACTTATATACTTAGTTTATTCTTTTTATTTTGATATATCTTAAGTAATGACTGATTTATACACTTTTCAATTTTAGGACATGCATTATATCAGGATTCACATACTAAAACCCAACTTCACACAATCAGACCCAATTTCAAGGGCTTCACCTCCTAGGTAAGTCTAGGTACGCTTATTTTTATTGTATCATAGTAATTTCATTTTCTGAATTTCTATAATAAATGTGTGGGATGTAATCACCCATAATTGTAATTTTAGTGATAAGAGTTTTACCTAAAACTACCTATCCCTATATTAGCCTTAGACCTATCCTAGATCCTATTGTCACACTTATCTAGCCTTCATATGGCCCTAATGCAAGAGCATCACTACAATTGGGATTTTGGATGGTTTCCAATGTTTTGATTATTTATAGGGTCATTATACTCTTAAGAGTCTTTTATGAGTCACTATTAGGTAATATTTCTTTATCAATTTCAAATTTGAGTCACTTAGGCACTTTCTCACCTAAATGTTCATTTTAAATTTTTGAATTCTTAAATTGTTCCTAGAGTTGTCATCATGTTTTTGAAGGGTAAAATTATTGTGACCTTGTGTGTTGTATGTCCTTTAAAATTTTCATGGTGTTTTAATATTTTTATATTTGATGTTATGTTTAAATCCTAACTATGCCTAAACATACTAATGTTATGCCTTCCCTTTCTATGTTGGAGGGAATCAAGAGGTAATTAAGGTAGTTGTATGGGTTTAGAATAGGTATATGTTTGGGATAGAGATTAATTAATGTAGGGAGAAAAAAATATGGTATATAACTTTAAAATATAATATATTGAAATCAAGAAATAGGGAACCTCTGTCTATATGCTTAGCTTTGAGTATACTTGTCAGAGAACATGAATGTAGATGAACCAAGAACATTGTTTGAAACTTGTATATTTTTTATGTTCATAATATCATAAATATAAGAGAGAATATAATTTTAATTGGTTAAAATATGTATGAAATATAATATAAATAAATAAATAAAAAGATTCTCATTTATGATAACTTAAAAGTTGCAGACTCTGTTATGTTACCATGTGTTTGATTACAGAAGACTGTGCAATGATGATGAGAATAGAAAAACTTTGTGTAAGTTGAATTAAAGAACATATAAATTGGTAAATTTAATATTAATTTTATTTATGTACTTTATATCTTTATTTACTTGTTTTTAAACTTTTGTGTGAGGAAACCAATATAAACCCTGTAGTAGATTGTATATGCACACACAGTCAAACCAAAATTTGTAATAAGAGAATAATAGAGGGGTTCAAAGAGGATTATAATGAATAATTAATGATAATAATTTTTTAAAATATAATTAATCATCAAAATAATATTAAACCTTGAAAAAATATTTAATTAGCAAGATATTATCTCTCAGGTGCACATATTATAATAGAACCCTAAACTAGGGTTTCAAAACTCATATTGACATAGTGAGTGATTCCATTGGTGAAAAACAAAAAAATATTGGTTATAGTTGTATTTTTATGTGTTTTAATATATATATTAAGTTATAAACTTGTACAGAGTATCTAAGTATGGATTTGGTAGACTGTGTTCAAAATAGGTGTAAAGAGACCTAATTAGGTCTAGTAAAGGTCTATAAAGTGCATATAGAAGAGGAATTGGGCCAAAAAATTTAATTGAGAGAAGGTAAAGGATATAAGGTGTTATAATATAATATTATTTTCACAAGATAAATATGTACCTATCCATATAATTGAAAAAGGCAAAAAAAAGGCTACTAGCTAATTAGAACAAGCAGAAGAAATAATCTATGATGAAATATTTGTATTGATAAGTTTTGTGGGTTGCATATAAGGTTAAAATAGGGTTTTAAAAATATAATAAATGGTAATAATAACAATAAAATTATCAGTAAACTTTGAACTATGTGTTGAACAAGTTGCCAATGTGCTTTTGTCATGGAATGAGTAAGTTAAAGCAATACTAACAAGAAATGAAGAAGTGATTAATGGAGAGTTAAGGTTTGAGATTGTTTGTATTGGTAATATGTAAGAATTATAGTGAAATTATGGTGATTATATGACATTTAATAAATAACTAATAAGTGACTCCAAAAATTTAAAGTGGTTGAAGATAGAGGTTAAAGACAAAGAAGGACAATAAATGTTTAGAGATAGGTATTTAATATATGTGTATATGTTCATGTTTCCATCCATAACAACATAATTTTATATATACCTACCCTAGTTATTTCCAAAGCATTCCTATACCCACATTTCCCAATCTTGGGCCTTCATACCTAGTGTTCTACCAGCTAGACACTAGCACCATGATAAGGACACTAGCACCACATGGCTCTAGTATCCCCAAAATAACACTAATACTATGAGATTTTAATGATATATTTAATAAAATATACACATAATTCATGATATATTTCCTAAAACTTATCATATTCACATAGTTCATGATATCTTTCCTATTGAAATCCTATGAGAGTTTCATGATATCTCTCCTAAAAGTTACAAGTAGATTAAGGGATTACATTACTCATTAAAAAATATGAATATCAAATTTCTATAAGTCATAATATAAATTAATAATTTTCCTTACATAATGAACCATAACCTTCATGTTAAGGTAAAACTTGAAATTGACAACATGTTGGCTAAATTTGTCATTTATCTGGTAGAAGAATGTTGATGGGTTAGTCTCATGGTAATAATCATATAAAAGGATGGGAATATCAGGTTATACATTGATTATCACATCCTTAATGAGTCATGTATAATATACTCCCTTTCCATACCATTCACCAAGAAAATTATTGAGGGGGTAGTAGGTTGTGAAGTGTATACATTTATTAATGGTTTCTTCAAATATCATGAAGATAATATTGAGGAGGAAAAACCAAATAGCATGTTAATAATATAATATGGATCCTTCACTTACAATGTGATGCCATTTTATTTGAATAATGATCTTATAGTCTTATCATAGAAAATTATTTCCACCTTCAAATACTTTTTACACCATTTCCTATAAGTATATATTGATAATTAGATGCTTAAAATATCACCACAATAAATTGAGGCTCATGATATTACACTCCATAAGTTTTGACATTACCTACTATCCACTCATTTTGTATTATTCACCAATCATGAGGATTTAAAATACATTCTTAATGACCCTATTATCAATGGGTGCATTTTCCACTATATATTCATATTCCAAAATTTCCAATTCTATGTGGTTGTTCAACCAATAAATTAGAGTTTAGGACCAATCACTTGCCATATATTACCATTGGGGAGGTTTCATGATCCATTAAGGATGATATTATATATTTTAAGTCTATAAATTATAATGCATCATAGAGGAAATTGATAAGATTATTACCTTCTGCACCTATGAAATTGCACCTAATAACTCTTCTATAAATTAGATGGAACTAGCCATCTAAACTACCCCATATCAAATCATATGGGGACACACACACACACACACACACACACACACACACACACACACACACACACACACACACACACACACACACACACACACACACACACACACGCACGCGCGTGCACGCGCGCACACACACACACACACACATGCCATAAATAAGCTATATGATAATGTATCCTTGAATATGATCACAAAATTATACTATATGAGGCACATTTTGGAATGGTTGGAGGTCACTTTTCTAGTGAATCAATTATAAAATATTATGATATGGACTTTGGTGGCCAACCATATTTAAGTATTCTAAGGAATGTACTTGTAAATGTGATTTCTAACAAATAAATGAGAATATGAATCATTGGTATGAGATGCATGTGATAACCATTCTCACATATATGCCGTTTAAAAATTAGGCCATTGACTTTATGGGCCATATTGTTCTAATTATATGTAGGGATGGTATGCACTCCATCATTTTTGTAAAAAAATACTTCAACAAATGGTCCAAGGCATGCCTACCCAAAATTTCTCTATATTTATATTTACATGATTTATTTAGGAAAAATAATCAACTATTATGGATTTACTCTCAATTTGACTAGTGACATGGGTACCCACTTCATCAATAAACATATGTGCATTATAATTTATAAATTCATGATCATGCATCATAAAGAATACCCTATAATCCACATGAAAATGTATTCTCTTATGATTTCCATAAGATAATAGGTAAATATCTCATTAATATTTGTGATGTGGGTTGAATAGACTACAATGAATAAGTCTCAGTAGTATTATGGGCCTACTGCACCAATTACAAGTACTTAAAAAAGGCTACAAAATTTTAATTGGTGTTTGGCACTAAGGTTGGTTTTACCATCTAATTATTAATTCCTTATTTGTGCATCACCCAATTTGGTGTCATTGATGGCATATAGCCTCTAAATATAATCCTTAAAGACTTAATGGACCTAGATAAATGGTGTGACATCACTTGATGTATCCAAACCATAGAGAAGGCTTGATAGGAAAACATGGCATGATAGATACATTAAGTGAAAAATACTAGTTCATGGTTCGCTTACTCTTATTTATGATTATAGATATATTAAACACCCATGAAAGAATTAAGCTTGTTGGTTTGGACCTTATATCTTTCATAATATTATAATCATAGGTGCGTGTAATTTTCACACATTTGATGGAGAAATGCTCCTTAGGCATTTCATCAAAAATCAACTCAAACCATACCAAACTTAGCCTATTTGATAAATATTATAATAAGTTATATGCCATTTTTTTAATGTATTTATCTTTGTCTCTAGAATAGGGTAGGTCAGCCTAGTTTTGTGACATGCTAATTATGTGTCCGTAATATATGTATAAGGGCATGCCTTGTAATTCTATTCAGGGAGTTGAATGGGGGACTTAATTTTAAATTCATAACTATCAGAAGTATAATTTATGGGAGAGTTTCATTGTGTGAATTTTTTAAATATCTCTCTATATATCATCAATTGAGTAATTTAAAGCATCTTAATGTTTTTTAATTACCCTAGTAATCATTTATCATTGTCACTTTCCATATGAGACAAATAATTATTTCATATACCCATACCTTTTGCATAATCCCTAAATTCAAATTTGATGTGCTTGAAGACCGAGTATAGAATTTAGTGTGGAGTGGAAAGAAATATAAAATACATGAAAATATAGTGTGTAAGAAGAAAATATGGAAACACACTCCCCAAAAACATAGGATGGAATGAATAAATATATATTTATGATGTCATATAAGAAATTATAAATTATAAATCATCTTGTAGATAGCTGGCATGAATTGAAAAACAACACAAGGATAAAAAGATTGAAAGCTTGCCCATGGGAACTAGAATGTAAATTGTATGGATAAATAGCACATTAAATAAGTAGGCATTGGAAAATATTTCAAGGAGGATATAAAAGGATCAAGAAGATGGAAACTAATTATTTGTTTGTTTAAATTTATAAGTGACACCTAGAGCCCCAACATCTAGAGCAATGAATATATCTCTATGTTTGATTACAAAGTGGCTAAAAACCATCTTTCAAAGGGAGTAGCTATAAAACAACTCAAAAAAGAGTAAAATGAATTTAAAAATCTTTGGAGTGTAGAGTCTACCAATCAATATCAAATATACACAAACCATAAAGCCACTTTTAACAACACCATTACAAATCAAGGTTAATTTTAAGAGGCCCTAGTAGATAACCTATGGAAATATTTGGAGAATATAGGGAAATTTGATTCACAATTATGGTGAATCCTCTAAGGGAACTAATGAATCTATAATGATTCTAGAGGAGTGAAAACAAGTAATTTCCTATTTTTTACATACAACCATTTGGGTGCACTGAAAGACAAATGCCAAACAAAACCACTAAAAGGCTACATTGAACCCCATATGAACTAAATGACTACACCAAATGGTTGTACAAGATATATTCACTGAATATATATGATGAATGGTTATGTCAAATAGCTACATTAGATGGATATATTGAATGATTACTGTGAATGGTATATACCAACCAATATGCAATGAATGACAAGCATTAGATGGTTGTGCCAAATCATAGGCTAAGTAAATGATGTTGAAAGGTGATGTTAGGTCATGTTGGTGGGTGAGTATTGTGGTTGGTCTATTATTTGGTTACTCGATCACCTATTTTATCCTATGAATACTCACCCTCTATCATCATTTTAAACATTTTATATAATATATTTCTCATCCCCCTTTGCCCCCACTTACAACAAATCCCTATCCATGAAAATAAAATATGTTTTCAAGAACTTGTTATGCCTATACATTTTGAATATCATATAACATCCAGATGTGTACAATAATTAAATTTCAAAATGGATCTTTGGTGGCATACTATATATTTTCCTTGTTATATCCTAGAGAAATAGGAAGTCCACATGTTTCTCAATGATAAATTTCTAAATATGAATTGAAATCAAATTTGCAAGGGGTTTACAAGGGGAATTTATATCCCATGTGTTAGGAGTTAGCAAAAATGATGGTGATTCTTCTATAAGTATTACCTTTATTTAGACAAGCTAATAAGAAAAAGATTAAATCAGGAAATGGTGAATATACCTCTGGTAGCCATGTGATGAATCCATTGGATAACACTAGAATTAATTTGGAATCATATGAGTTAGCTAAAACAATGGGTGAGAATATCTTTTGTGATGATGTGGGGCATGATTTAGATGATAGGGATAATGAACAATAAGAGATGGAAATTAAACATGTCAAAAGTCATCTACATTTGGTAAAGGTCCTTGATATTGATGAATATACTATAATGATGGAATAATGACCAGTCAATAGAAAGCATGAAACCCTTGATGACATAAAGATTGAACTATTGTATGGAATTTATGATTACCAACTACCATATAGAAAGCCAAACCAAAATGACGAATTTATTTTGCTTATAGGAGAAAAAAACATATCTTTTTAGAGACAAGACTACATTCCTCAAAATTGTAGCATATTGAACTTTTATTTGAAATCTGTACATCGTAGATATAGTTTACAATGAATATGTTGACTTGAAGATTGCCACAACACTAGTGCATTTGGTATTGAATTTATGAGGATGAGATCGATTTCTTTTAGGAAATGCTATCCAAAGATCATTTGTGATGATTTAATAATTAATGTAAATATCCATTGACTAAACATTTTTACATATTAAGAGTTCTCTTTGAATTCCTTTGAGAATTTTGAGCACTAGCAGACTTACAACTTTATTAGAGAGGTTTGTGTAGGCTTTCAAAGGGACAAATATTTATGTGAGTCATGTATTAGCTGGAGATGAATACTTAGGTACACTTTTTTCTAATGGATATGTTTATACATGGGGAAAAGTGAACTATGGAGCATCGGGGCATGGTGATAAAATTGATAAAACTATTTCATTATTAATGACTATTGATAAAGTTGTAAGTCTACTAGACCTCAAAATTCACAATGGAATTTAGAGAGAACTCTTAGTACATGGAAATATTTAGTCAATGGATATTTAAGTGGATTATTTAATCATAAAAAATGATCTTACAAGAGGATTTACTATAGGAAATCAATCTCATCTTCATGAATTCAATACTAAATGCACTAGTGTTGTGGTAAGCTTCAAGTCAACAAATCCATTAAAGACTATATCTATGGTGCATAGATTGTAATTGAAGATTAAATATACTAAAATTTTAGGGAATATAGTCTCCCCTCGATAAGGGTCTCTTGTTTTCTCCTTTAAGTAAAATAAATTCCTCATCTTGGTTTGGCTCTCTATATAGTGGTCTGTAATCCTAATTTCCATGCAATAATTCAATCATTATGTGATCAAGGGTTTCATGTTTTTTATTGACTGATCATTTTTCCATGTTTATAGTATTATATTCATCAATATCAAGGACCTTTATCAAATGTGTATGACTTTTAACATGTTCAATTTCTATCTCTTACTATTCATTATCCCTATCATCTAAATCACACCCCACATCTTCACAATAGACATTCTTGACCATTTTTTTGGATAGATCATGATTACATATGAATTATAGTGTTATCCAGTGGATCCATGACATGGTTACCAAAGGCATCTTGACTAATTCTTGATTTAATATTTTTCTTATCAGCTTGTGTAAACAAGGGTAATTATTATAGAAGAAGCACCATCATTTTTGCTAACTCCTAACACATGAAATATGAATTACCATTATAAACCTCTTGTAAATTTGATTTCTCTTTATATTCATAAAGCTCTCTTTTAAAAAAATGTTAACTTACTATTTCTCTAGGATATCCATGTAAATTTAAAGGTGCACATGCAATTTTTTATTTGTTATCCCTAATACCATTGAAAGTAACTTTGGTATCCTTCAATAGGTAAGGCACATTTAATGGTTTTCTATCTTTCAAGGTTTCAAACTTGTTTCTTTATTTCTTTTACTCTTTGTTTGGTTTGGGAATTCAATCCTTGATTTTTTTTATTTTCCTTTCTTCTAAACATGCCCTTAACTCCTTTGAATGTTCTTTCATATCTTGAAACAACTCATTATCAAGAACCATATGATCATATTTGAGTGTTGGGATGTCATCATCAAAATAATCTTCAAGGGGTGACATGTTATTTTGGTTAATTATTTTTGGTGAGATATTAGTGGTGATTTCTTCATGTAAAACTATTTTAATATTATTGAATAGTTAAATTCAAATTTATGAGAAACTAAAAAAAATGCATGTATTTTGAGTGTATTGTGATTGTGTGTGATTTTTTATTGGCTCTTTAAAATAAGATAATATGCTCAATTTTATTGATAATTAGCCTATCCTTTTACCACTCCCACCATATGCCATTATAATCAAGGATACAACACTTTAGTTCTACCATATAATCATAGATTAAATGATATAGTTTGGTTATTCCATTTGGTAGTAGTACCATTCTACTTTTTAGTTTTATCTTTGTATGGTCATAGAGTGGATGCCAAATTTGACACTTCCATTCAGCACTATCATTAAATATTTATGTTTGGAACTTTCATAATGTATTATCATTTGAAATTATTATTTGTTTCATGTGATCAACACTATTATTTTTTAGTATTGTCATCTGGTTACTATGTTTGATTGTTGTCATTTAGTGTCATGGTCCTCCAGTTGCATGGCCTTGTCAGTTATGATTCTAGTTATTGAATGGTTTGATATCAGAGAATGATTGTACTATATATGTGATGAATAAAAGTATAATATAAGATATTATTATAAATGGTTGGTGATCCAACCCCAAAAATAATTTATATTCCTAATTTTTTAGTGATCTAAACCTATCTATTGACCCTAAAAAATCATCAAAAACAAATTTTAAAAATTAGAATATTCATGAATTAACAAATATTAACCACTAAAATTTACCATGTTATAAACATAATATTAAAATAGAAAAAATTAGGGGTTTCATCCAAATTAGGAAACCAAGGGTACACTAGAAAGGTTTTAGGCTGAAGATGAGATAAAAATATAAGGCATCAAGAAAGAACTATAGTCTATACACATGATTTGGGACACCCATAGTTGAATAAGTAGGATCTGTAATAAATAACACATGGAATATAAGACCATCAACCGAAATCATATAATAAGTAGTGACAAAAACACTGGTCATAAGGGAAGATGAGAATTCTATCATCCCTAGGAAGGAAGAAGGGAAATAGTTAGGTAAAATAAGCTTAAGGTCAGAGAATGGGAGGAGAACCCAAATGAGTTATAGACAAGAGATAGTTTGAGAGAAATAAAAAATGAGTCTCATAAATGCAATACCCTGATATTTTATAACACCATGATGAGTGGTAATCCATGGTGGATTAATACAAAGTAGATTATTATAACCACCATAATTAAAGTATCAAGGAAGACTTAAAAAATGATTATTTAATGGATTCTAAGAAAATAACAGTAACAAAAGTTTCATATATGATGATTGTGTCAGTATACATCTAGAGGAACTAGAAAATTTCAATTAAAGGAGATTCCATACTTTATAAATCTAGAGTAACTAGTATGGTTTATTCTCTCATGCATTCACAAAGAAATATTTTATTTTTTAAGTCATAGGATGAATAGTACATCGACCTAGATTCATAAATCCATTGGGTTAACTTAATTTGGAAGAGATTTTAAGGAAGAGTTATCATATGTAACTTAAATTAACTATATGCCCATGACATTGAATACAAAAATTAAGGTTCACATTACTTATCCCAAACATAAAAGATAAAACCACCAGGGTTAAGACAAGACTAGTAAGTGTGAAGTTGTCTCGATTAAGGCATTGGGGAGACATTAATCAGATCTTTTGATACATCACACATGATATGGAGAAAGTAACTTGATTCACCATTCCAATGTTTATGGTAGATTAAATTATTTAATATATAAATAAGGAGCATAGGGTGAGGGCCAAATTCAAATTTAGTGTAATCTTGATGGTGATACTAATTAATGATATCAATATACTTCAGAGCATCCAAGGAGGAGGATTGACATTTACCATATATGATATGTTTCTATCCATCATATACAGTAATTACACTTGCTTTGGGCTGGTCACCACCAAGCATAAGACTAGGGTGAACCATTGGGTTTCATACTCAAAGAAATCTTTGGGAGACAAATGGCACATTTGAGGAGGTTACCTAATATGGTTAAAAAATACTCTTGATTTTAATTTATGCAACAACTTTCTATGGAAACAATTAGGATGGATGATGGAACATTACCTCATGTCTAAATCTACCCTATGGGTTCATAATGTCATGTTATTGATGGAGTTAACATCATTAAAAAAAATTAACATAATATTGAATTCACTATGGGATGATGTAGACATCCACACATTTTATGAAACATGTGTGTGATTTATAGGTACTATGTTAAAGGAAAGTGTGATATGAAACTAGTACATGATGTCACCTTTATAAAATAATATTATAGGTTATATTATTACCTCAAACCTCTAAGGTGGTATAAGAACATATAATCACCTACGTAAGGAAGACCCTTATCACCTACATATAGGATGAGTGTTACAATAATCCATATCTACCATAAAAATGAGAACAAGAAGAGAACCATTATCTTTCATATAAGTTGAACTCAAAGAGGTAGAGCTAGAAGAAAGGCTCTAAAAAAGTAAATAAATGGTAAAGTTGTACATATCCACCTTAAAATAAAATATCTCAAAGGAAAAATGGATTTGACTTACTCCCCATGTACATAATAGATTAGAATAACAGGATGCCCAAGAAAGAGAGGGTTGAAATAAGAGAAGATTAAAAATAAGAAGGAACCATCAGTTCCCATGCTAAAATAATTGGAAGATGACTCATCAAAAGAGGTTCCCTTGGTAAAGAAAATTATGAGGCATAAATAAAGACCCCAATAACCTTAAGTGAGGTTATATCAATAAATATTTTCATAACAAGGACACGAGGCACTACCTTCCACCCAAAAAAGGAAAAAATCTTGTTGAGGATAAAGAAGTGGAATAATATTAAAACCATAATAGAGAAAGAAAAGAAGTAGAAATAGAGGACAACACTAAATTGAGTATGCATATAAGGTGGACCTAATAAATTATTACCTCATTAAAAGGAATGAGGAATAAAGGATATAAATTAAGATAACATAATTATATACCAAGAGGAGAAGGTGAAATATCTATTAGATTCTAGGATGGACAACTTGCAGATGAGGATGTTGAGTAGTTTTAGCCTAAGGTAGAAGGATAAGAGTGAGAAAAGGAAGAAAACTATGAATCCATCCTTTTAGGTAATATACCATATAATTAAATGGAAAGTGAAGAATAAGAGTACGACTAAGGCACCATCTAGGCTCATATCCAAGGAAGAATGTGAGAATAACAATTATACTTATGAGTCATGATGGATCCTAAGTAGGTCACACATAAAACATGTCAAAATGAATATTTTGCCTCAGATTAATTTTAAGAAGAGGAAATATTTGAAGTCCTAGATTTAGTATATATATCCTTATCTGAAGAATATCCCATGTGATTACACTCCTTATTTTTCAATATTGAGGATATAACTAGTGTATAGTCGATAAATACAATGATGAAGTTAGTCATTGAGGTAACTAGATAAAATATCTTAGGTTATAAGAATCAAAATAAAATGAATGTGACCTAGAAATATCTAGCTAGAGATATTGAGGATGAATAATAAAGGCACAGATTAGTAGATGAATCAATTTTTAGTCATAAAAAATGTCACTTGACTGCCAAGAGTGTTACTTAAGACCACCCATCGCTAGATTAGCCCTAACATATATTAAGGACTATTTAGACACTTATCCACATTTTATGAAGGATATACACATACCTAGACATCTCAAAATCATTCAAAGACCCTTTTTTAGGCATCTAGGTCCATAATTCCTCAATATTTTTCACCAAGACACTAACACCATAACTAGAAACTAAAGCCATAATGCTAGTATCCTATTTGGGCGTTATTGTCCTTTTCCCTCTTTTTAGGTCCAATATATATATTTTAAATTCCTAAGACACCTAGGGTTAGCCTAGAACTATTTCAAACTGAGCACAAACACAAGATTAATATATATACATAAATTTTATCCCTTTATCCATTAGATGGAAATCAGATGCAAATGCACACAAATAAGCTTAGAAAAAGTTATACACAATTAAGGTTATTAAACCCTATTCTACCCTACTTATGCATAAAATCATATACAACCATCCTAATCTCTAAATACACATATTTATAATCTCAAACCTCACTCAAATCACTCAAACTGATATTTATACTAGATTTACTTACACTTGCACCAACACTTAGGTGAAAAGAACTACATTAGACTTGATCCTTCATTAGAGTATTGGTATGTCATCAAATATCATCACAATGGGGTGTTGAGGATGTAAAACTACCCAAGTAACACCACATGTTTACCAAGTGTACCAATAAAATGCCCTAATCACATGCAAGTCTAGGGTTTGCATACAAAGTTAGTCATAATAGGTCATAGATAATGAATCAAGGTTGTCTATATAGAAACATGCTTAGAAGACTCAAATGTAAGCACTCATAGAAGTAAAACTTAATTAATTCATAGAGGAAACTAAAACCATAACTATACTCTAACACCATAATGCTACTATCCAACGTATGGCACTATTGTCTGGGAGGATCTTTGACACCCAGATCTTGTTTGTGACACTCAAACTTACTCCTGTACTAATTTTTACCTTTTAGATCCTTCATCTCAAGTAGTTTTTATCTAATTATTTGTTTGTGTCATTCATTATTATTTTTATAAATATCATGCTAAATCAGTTCTTTAATAAATTAGTGGTTTTATTTATTGCATATTTTATACCTTGATTTAATTTAATCATAATTGTTAACAACCTAGGGCTTACACTCCATAAACCCTTAAAAGTTAAATCATCTAGTGAACCCAACATACTTAGAACATTACTCAAACCCTAGAAGTAAATGTTTTTAAGGGTTGTACCCTTATTTTCCCTATTTACCTTAGTTGTGTTAGGCTTTTAATAATTTATATATTCTATTTTAGAAACACTATTTCATTTTATTTTCTATATTCCATCTCAAAAATTTCTATCTCTTCCTTTAAAAAGAAGTGTTAGGATGAGTGGGAATCCTATTAATAATACTTATATTCCTTCCATTTTATCTTATACCATGGACAAAAGACCATTTACAAACCCCATCATTTATCCTTCACACCCTGATTATGTAGAATTTAATAATAATGTAGATGAAGATAAGTAATACAATCAAGATCAAAATGATACACAAGATGGGAATCGGGACACTCCACCCATTTAATAGTGAAAATATTATAGTTAATAAGGATGAGATTGTAAAAAAATTTAGAGATAAAATTTAGGAATAACCCCATGATCATGCATAGATTTTACATGTCATAATAGAAATAAAGAACAAATGAAAAAATGGTCAATCAGTCACTCCCCTAGATAATAATATTATTACAACTATTTGTGGGGAAACTCAACTTGTACAACAAACTATTCTAACTTGAAAATATTAAACAATGGAAACACCTCCTATGTCTTTTTCTTCCTCTCTAAATGTACAACACCTTATGTATGAGATCCATAATCTATATGCTAAGGTATTACATCTTTAGAAAGGTATTATTAGGCCATCACATGACTTTTGATTCTCATGTTATTTTACATACACCATTAACATAACATATAGCATCAAATCATTTTCCATCCATATTTTTGGCACTCAAGGTTACTATGTATGATGGTAAGGTTAACCCATAACATCATCTATAATATTTTCACATAGCATGTTTAGACTGTGTCTAATGATTGGCTTCTTACTAAGTTATTCCCATGAAATATAAATGAATATAACTTAAATTGGCTATATGATATTACAAATTAGTCCATCATAAAATTTAATTCATTGGTAAATATGTTTTTGACACACTTGAATCAATAATAGTGATAAGGTGTCAAGTGCTCAAGTGGCTCAACTTAAGTAAAAATTCAATGAGCCTATAACATAATATGTGTTGAAATAAATAACTATATTTGCAAAGATGGTTATCCCCATAGAAGATAGATATCTCTAAGACATATTTTAATAAAGTCTACTACTAACATTGCACGAGGTTGTATTATTCAAAAAGTATCCAACATTCATAGATTTATACCACATAATGAAATAAAGGGATGCTAATCTCTCTCTATGGGAAAATAAAATTACACAACTAGATCAATTCAATTAGTAAGATTTTTAATAAGCCTCCCTACAAGGTAAAACCCAATGAAAACAATAATGATCAAAAGGCCATAGTTAATGCACCTTTAGAGCCACCTGCTCACTTGGTTTTATCAGCTCTTCCATGGAGAGTTTTCACAAATCTTCCTAAATCATTGGCATGTGTTTTATAGAAAATATTGGAATAAAATGTCATATCTCTCACTTCCATCAAAGAGTTTGATATGAGTAGGCCTATTCCAAATAACTATGATTCCAATGCATTATATGACTATCATAAAGAACTAGACCATACTACAAATAGATGCATCAATTTTAGACATAAGATATAGGATGTGATAGAGGCTAATATAAATGATTTTGACACAAATATAGATACACCTAAAGTTTAACCAATGAAAGATAAGTCATTGAAAATATTTTTAGATCCATTTCAAAAACACACATCAAATGAGGTAGGAGGCACTTTAGGTGTTCACTATACATATTAGTAACATCCACCACTAGCATCCTATCAAACTAATATAAAAGACACACCCCATATATAATATCATTGGTGTATATCATACTAAAATTCCAAATATACCATTCATCACTTTCTCAGATTAGGAGATCATTTATGATGATTCATATTTATATGCACTCTTTTTAGAGCCTATATTGACCATCAACCTATTTAGAGTGTCATGGTTGACAATAGATCAAGTGTCAACATGTGTACCATTAAACTTATATGGAATTTGGGTTTTTTAAAGTAGGAAATTTATGTAACTAATAAAATTATTTGTGGTTTTAGTGTCCATGTTCTAAGATCCACTAGGGAGATTATACTCCCATTATAAGTTAAGCCAAAAAATATGGCCACTAATTATTAGTCATACCTATTGTAGACACATTTGACATGTTATTAAGCAGGCCATGTATACAATAGCTTCAAGCCATTCCATCCACCGTACATACATACCTTAGGTATATACATGTTAATTAGGTTGTTATAGGTAAGGGCCTTCCATATGAGTATTCTTTACTATCCCATAGGTAGTTGCGCAATAACCACCCATTAAAATTTTGAATATAATTTCTATTAGTACACCACATATTTTAATTAATTTTCTAGTGTAGGTGAGGTATACTTATACGGTATTACCATGTATGCATACTCTCCCATGGAGATGCTTAATAAAGAGATCCCTACATCAGAGAGATGTTATAGATTCTAGAGAGCCTCTCTCTATCCCTTTCATTCCAACACAAATGTTATTGAGTTCCCAAGGTTATCAACATAGAGCATCCACATCAGATATAACATCTACAAAATGGGTTCTTATTAACCCTACAATTCATAGGCTAGTTCATATAGCTTCATACATTTCAAGTAATGTCACAGTCCAATTCAGTCAGCTTATCTGATTCCTATCCTTACTCTACAATAGTGTCATATATAAATTAATCAACACAATTAATTATTATACCATCAATACCTTTTCACATATCACATATGATCATTCTTATTTTGTTTAATATAGGACACCTTGATATTAAGTCTCTTGTGAGACTCATCGATTAGTATGTTCTTACCTACTTGTACATTAATTTCATTCATTTTTACTCCTTGTATATAGTTTCAATTTCATGTTGATTATACATATCTTATATCTTAAAAATATAAAAAAATATAATATGTTCAAAACATAAAAAATTCAAATATGTTCTCAGAAAATACAAATTATAGATTGAATACATTTACATGTTTACTTTTATTATAATTCAAAGGTACTACATATGATAGTTATCTTATTATAGTTAGTTTTATCATAGATACATATTTCAATTGGTCTTGTTGAGTATTCACATATACTTACAGGACCCAAATCCAACACATAGATCTAAATTTGCCA
Source organism: Torreya grandis (assembly GCA_037957365.1). NCBI lineage: Eukaryota > Viridiplantae > Streptophyta > Pinopsida > Cupressales > Taxaceae > Torreya > Torreya grandis. The sequence goes on along the minus strand of JARHVA010002379.1, from coordinate 2,301,984 downwards.
CTATCTACCCATTGTGGGCTCATACATAGATACATGGATTCCTCATTAGACATATTTTCCCATTTGGGGGAATATTATACATAGTTTTGATTGATGGGTTACATATTTATATATTTTATATCATAGACTTATCATTGTTATATCTTGATATTGATCATCCTACACTCCTCATTTTTTTTTAGACTATTACTACTCTAGACTTAGTTTATGTAATCTTTGATTTTATACATATTTGTACCACATGTTCATGCATACTTTCATTTATAAATATACTAGTTTAGACGTGAGTGTGTCTCTATGCTTCTACATCTGCTCAAGGGCATTTTAATATGTCATTATTCTATGGACCTACGCCACTTCCTTTTATTATTTGTATGTCTTAGACATGTTCCCATGTCCTTTTGTGTGTTTTCTTGATTGTGTATGAATTTTTTTGAACATTTACTTCGACATGGATCTAATCTAACATTGATTTCTCTATACATATATGGATAGTTAAACATGTCCTTGCATGCCTTTGCTTTCTTAGATTTAATGACATGTGCCCATGTCCCTTGTATTTTGGCCCATTGGGATACTTTGTGTGCCTCATGTGTAGTGTATACATGATTTCATGTATGAATAATGGCAATGACACTTGTCTCTTTATTGTTAAACACTAAAGTTTTATATGCCATGAGGGACCTCATACATCTCACTTTCCTCCCTAGGTGCCATGATGGACATCATGCCCCATCCCCCTAGGTAGTTACTAAATTTATTACGTACATTTATTATTCATATACAAGATTACATTATTGTATCTATCTTGACGTCCTTTTGAATTATACATCTAACATACATCATACATTACCAACTTATGATATGATTAAATTACATTTTAATGTCATGTATACATATTATATTGGATTATTATGCATATATCATATATGATTAGGATAAAAAATATCATATAAAGCTTTTAATTTTGAGAACAATTATTACAATGGTTCAAAAAATACCCTCAAAAGAAGGGTTTATTCATAGAGGTTTGTCATAGAGATCAAGACATTTGAATGCACTTAGAGTACAATTTTTAACACATAGCGATAGTATATATATCTCCATTTCATAAAAAAACATAGTGGAAAATAGTCAGATAGAGATCAAAATCAATTTGGTAGAAAAAACAACATAGTTTGACACTAGTGCCAAAATTATACACTAGCATATGATAATACTATCTAGTAGCCCAAGAAACATGAAATTTAGGAGTTACCAAAAAGGCATAATAGTTATAGTCTAAGTTTTCATAGATTTAATTACACATTATCAATTGTTTCTTAGTTTAGTATAAAATCATATTAATTATCTTTTGATTATGGGCATCATGAAAAACATGATCACTCTTATTTCAATTTTAGATACTCATATACATATTATTATAAATCAATATAGAATCCATATACATAGATATCAGATATGGGAGCATGTTTGTGACACATTATTTTTGTATGATCACTTATGCACTAGTTAATTGGATAAATGGAAAACTCCATGCCATTCTATAGATGTACACACCAAAAACCATATTCTAAGTTATGCACTAGATTTATTTATCCATATATAGTAGTTGGCATTACCATGCAGTCCTTGAGCTACATACTTAAGTCTATGAGAGGCCCTTAGACTAATTTTCATTCCAAAGTTCTAAAGTGGCCACAGAGTCATTATATACATTTTTAGTTGCAATCATATAATTTTAGTTACATTACATAAAGTTAGTTATAGATGTATCTAATACACATGGCTAGGCAATGATGGATTCATAGTCTAATTAAGTTCTCAATCCACCTAAATTACAAGTTTGGACAAGACATTAGTCCAATCCAAGATATTCATATGTTATTATCCACCAAGTAAGTGTGGGTAGTGATGGAGTCAAAACCAGATTGAGTTCTTGAGCCACCCATCATGGAGATTGACTAAGACATTAGTTCATTCCAAGTTATTCACTGATTTAATCACTATCTACATAAACATGCATAAGATATCACCAATTTTATGCATTGGTTTACATACTGAGTGAGGTGTATTCATTCCTTTCCTCTTTTTTATATATTTACTAAGTTTGGTATTTTATTTTGATAAATCTTAACTAAAGAGTAATTTATGCATGTTTCATTTATAGGATACGCAATAGAGCACACTTCACATACTCAAATTGAAATTCATAGGATTCACCTCTTAGGTAATTCTAGGTATATTTATTTTCTTTTATCTTGGTCATTTCCATTTTATGCATTTATAGAAAAAAAGTGAGGGGGAATTTAGTCATAAAAATGTCACTTGAGATCCATGAGTGTTACTTGAAACCATCCATCCCTAGTTTATCCCTAAACCTATCTTAGGGCTTATTTAAACACTTATCTAGCTTTTGTGTGGGTCACACACATCCCTAGACATCTCAAAAATAACCATAGACCCTTCCTTAGGCATTAGGCCTCTAGTGTCATTATTGGACACTAGCACCACAATGCTAATGTCCTATTTGGGCGTTATTCTCCTTTTCCCACTTTTTAGCTCCAAAAAATATTTTTTCAATTCATAAGACACCTAAGGTCAGCCTAGACCTATTTTAAACCATGAAAAAACACCAAATTAGTATATATACATGGTGTTTATCCCTTTATCCACTAGATGGAAATTAGATGCAAATACACACAAATAAGCTCAGAATAAGTTATGCATAATTAAGGTTATCAATCCCTATTTAATTATACTTTTGGATACTATCATATACAACCCTCTTAAGCTAATAATATATATATATATATATATATATATATATATATATATATATATATATATATATATATATATATATATATGTATGTATATGTAGTCTCAATCCTCACTCAATGTACTCAAAGTGGAATTCATACTAGATTTACTTGCACTTTCACTAGCACTTAGGTGGAGAGAACTGCATTTGGCTTGATCCTTCCTTAGAATATTGGTATGTAGGCAAATCTCATCGTAATGAGGTGTTGAGGATGTCTAACCTACCCAAATAACACCACACATTTACTACTTGTACCAATAAAATTCCCTAATTGAATGGAGGTCTAAGGTTTCTATATAAAATTTGTCACAATAGGTCATATATAGAAAAATAGGGTTTATCCACACAGGAACATGCTTGGTAGTGTTGACCATTTTTGCCCAATGGGCCAAAATCAGTCACCTTCTTCCCTTGCTATTTGAAGCCAGTCAATTTTAGGTTGCACAAGTTTAATGACATGGTTCTTCAACCTGGTTCAAGCCTCAGTTCAATCTTCAAAGCCATCACTGGTTCAATCGGCACTTGGTTCATCCATCTTCAAGTTCAAATGGCCACCGGTTCAAGATTGGTTCAGCCCCTAGTTCAAAAGATCACTTGGTTCAAGGGTATGCCCAGTTGGCTGAGGGGTAGTCCAATGTTCAAATGCCCTTGCAAAGGGTAGGCACTTCAAACAAAAGGAAAAAATTGGGTAATTTCAAAATTTGTTTCAGTTCAAATTTGTTTAAGTCCCAAATTCCTTTTGACTTTTTGTCCAAAGGAATTCCTTCAAACAAAAAGTCTAAATGAATTCAGGCCATGCTTCAAAGCAAAGGCAAAGGCTTGGGGAAATCATCTGCAGACAAAATGTCTGTGGGAAAACATCCACGGACAAAAGTCTACAGGGAAATTATCCACAGACAAAAGGTCCACATGAACTTGGGAGACATCCAAAGGAAAAGAATGACCCACCGAAGGCCCCCAAAGGGTAGGTGCCCTTATAAGGGACTATTAGCCAAATACAAAGGACACTTTCAAGGGGTGCAGGGTCACCTTCCCTTTAGGAAGGTGCTAAGATGAAAGCAAAGCCATAAAAGGCCAACAAAGGACCTGATGACATTTTGACTAGGACGAGGACATCGCAGAGGCTATCAAAATTAACATATCAAATTAGCCATTGGTTTTCAAACTAATGAAAGCTATGTGAATGTCAAAATTAGCACAATGAAATAGTTGTTTGCTTTCAAAGTGAAAGAGTGCTAACCATAGAGGGTCCAAAAATGCAGTGACTCGCTAGAAGTTCACCCCTGAGGGCTGAAGGAGATAGAAGAGACAAGATAGGAAAAGGGACAAAATCCCAGGTGACAAAGAAAGAGAATGACAATGTATAGAAAGAGACAAAGTAGTCTAGGTGGCAAAGGGAGGGTGATTTATTGCCTGATAATCCCCAAATGGTGCAAACAGAAAATGGTGTGGCCCATGCATTTAAAAAGGGGACAAATATCAATCTGTTTGTAGAAAATAGGTGTAGCTTGTGTTTCCACATTAATAATCAAACACCAAAGTCAAATTTAGTGATTATATAGCATGGTCCCAGCAGTGCTCTTCTAGAAAGATGACATCGACAATAGTGTTTTCCTCTTCTCAATGAGGGGATGTAAATGGGCCACTTATGAAAGGGGAACCAAAAGGCCTCCTTTCTTCTCTTATATATTGAAGACTTGTCATTTGATATTGATCTTTCACATTTTGTAAGGCGTAGCCCTGGCAAAATTTCCACTTGAATCAATAAACACAGTTTTTACCTCTATCTTGGATAGATATTTCTATGTATGTCTTGAGTGTTTGTTTGTGTTCAGTCATTGTCTCTTGATGCTTTCACAAGTCCAACACCAACATACCTATTGTCTACAAGGTGCCATTTATACCACTGATAGGAGGAGAGTTGTATTTAGAAGTGTAGAACAAAAGAAATTACTTATAGTGTGCATGTCACAACACCTTGGTGAATCTCTATTTTTTGTGTTTTCATGAAAGCCTCCCTACCAGTTTCTTGCAGCTTGGTCCTTCTACCAAGTGTGAAGTGTATGTATGTATTTGTTTGATTTTAAGTGTGGATGTGAGAGGGTTGACTTATTTTGGTGCATCACCTCTTTAGAGTAGTTTGTTTTCCTATAATATTTCTCCCTTTTCATCCCCCCCATTATATATTTGTATATGTATGTATTTGCACTTGCTAGAATGAACATGATGCATCAAAGGGAGCTAGCCCTTATCTAGAGACTCTCCCCTCTAGCTTCACTAATCCCACAAGTGAGAGGGGAGTTTCCATAGTTATTAGGAGAAGGCAGGAGCTTGGCCTCCTGGCATGGTGGTAATCTTTGACATCAACAATTTTGCCCTGCCCGATGGGACATAGTCTTACACTCAGTAAGGTCTTAAAATTGATGCTGGTCCTGTTACAACAAATCAAATATTTTTAGCATTTGGTGACTCCAAGTTAAATTTTCTGGTTAAGCAGCCTGGTACCATCATAAATCTTACTTTTTGTATGTATAATTATTTTGCACAAAATCATGGGTCTTGTTTTCCTTCATATGATTATGATTAGGCTCCAAATATTTGTGCAATCCCCTCAAACAGCTCTCCTAGTTACCTTGCAATGATAAGGGAAGTGGCCCTAGAATTAGAGATTAATAGACTATAAGAGTAGTATAGATATTAGTAGGAGCTAATATATAAAAAGGAGTGCTTGTTTAGGCAAGCACAAGCCTTGTAATCCATGGAGGAGGAGGTAGCAAAATGGAGAAATCCATTTATTCAAGGTAGTCAGGGTTTTGTGCCCCCTCTAAAGAAAGCCCCCTCTTTTCCACCAAATCCTTTATATCAAATAGCACTTGCTCACTCCCACTCATCAAATGCATCTACTCTCCATCTTGTATACCTAGCTTTCCAACACCAGAAGACATCAGAACAACCTCCCATGGAGATGAACCTTCTAAACTCCTTAGATCACGAATCTTCCATTAGGGGAAATACCATGAGCCAACACATCCCTCTTTTAGAGACTCTTTCAGTACATCAATAGTCTCTCCCTAGTGTTCCTCAACCTCCCCAAGTCCTTCAGCATGATGTGCAATTCCAGGTTGGAGGAAGGAATGCCAGGGACCAGCTCAAAGCTTTGAAGAGGATCATGCTAGTGACCTCCAAGAAAGACTCTTTTAGGATAATCTAGCCAAACAAATTAAAGATTTAGAGGCTAGGATGAGACTTCTTCTTGAAAGAGAGATAAAACCTTTAGACCTTGTGGAGGAGCCCTAGGACTTTGGAGAAAACAAAATTGTTGCTTATTCACAGGAGCAAAATTCCAATTTTGAAATCTTGAATTGGGAAAAAATAGTAGAAGCATGGGGCAGGAAGGAGGAGAAGCAAGGTTTCTTGGTGAGGAGCACCAGTAGGAGGGACCAACATTCAATAGGTTTCCAAGGACAAGTAGAGTACATATATGTCATAAGCATGTTTGATTTTGATCCACTCGGATACAAGCCAACTCAAGTGGTAGGCAAGAGGAGCAGGTCACCAACTCTTTTTTTCATTCAGCTACTTTCCCAACACCATAAGTCCTTTTGCCAGGAAGGGGACTTGAGAATTTTTCCATTTGATCCAAGAGGGAGGCAAACATTCTTGGTTAGCTATATATAGTAGTTTGTTTTCAATTTCTTTTCCTACTTTCCCTAAGTGTAGTTTACATAGGTATTTTTTTTAGCCTTGTGTGTTTCCCTTTGTGTGGGGTAAAAAGCTTCATGTTTGATTATTGAATATTTTGGGGATATTGCTAACTCTTTCATAGAAACATTTGACTCTGTGCCCAATGGACTGCAAGGAAACTAGTTTTTAAGCATAACAGGCATGCTTCCCTTGGGAGTCACTAATTTATTGACAATTTTTGCCCAATGGGCCAAAATCATTCACCTTCTTCCCTTGCTATTTGAAGCCAGTCAATTTTGGGTTACACAAGTTTAATCACATGGTTCTTCAGCCTGGTTCAAGCCTCGATTCAATCTTCAAAGCCATCATTGGTTCAATCAGCACTTGGTTCATCTGTCTTCAAGTTCAAACAGCCACTGGTTCAACATTGGTTCAACCCCTAGTTCAAAATATCAATTGGTTCAAGGGTATGCCTAGTTGGCTGAGGGGCAGCCCAATGTTCAAATGCCCTTGTAGAGGGTAGGCACTTTAAATAAAAGGAAAACATTGGGTAAGTTCAAAAATTTTCTAAGTTCAAATTTGTTTAAGTCTGGAATTCCTTCAGACTTTTTGTCCAAAGTAATTCCTTTGGATAAAAAGTCTGAATTAATCTAGGCTATGCTTCAAAGCAAAGGCAAAGGCCTGGGGAAATCATCCATAGACAAAATGTCTGTGGAAAAACAACCATGGACAAAAGTCTGTGGGGAAATTATCTGCAGACAAAAGGTCTGTGGGAACCTAGGAGACATCCAAAGGCAAAGAATGACCTGTCGAAGGCCCCTGAAGGGTAAGTGCCCTTATAAGGGACTCTCAGCTAAATACAAAGGACACTTTCATGGGGTGGAGGGTTACCATCCCTTTGGGAAGGTGCTAAGATGAAAGTAAAGCTACAGAAGGCCAGTGAAGGACCTGATGACATTTTGACTAGGATGAGGTCGTCCTAGAGGCCATCAAAATTAACAAAGCAAATTAGCCATTGGTTTTCAAACCAATGATGGTCATGTGAATGTCAAATTAACATAATGAAATAGCCATTTGATTTCAAAGTGAAAGAGTGCTAACCATGGAGGTCCTAGAAATGTAGTGAGCCACCACAAGTTCACCCCCAAGGGATGAAGGAGCCAGAAGAGACAAGATAGGAAAAGGGAAAAAATCCCAGGTGACAAAGTAGGAGAATGACAAGGTGTAGAAAGAGACAAAGTAGTCCAGGTGGTAAAGGGAGGGCAATTTATTGCCTAATAATCCCCAAATAGTGCAAATAGTGAATGTCATGGCCCATGCATTTAAAAAGGGGACAAAACTCAATTTGTTTGCAAAAAAGAGGCACAACATGTTTTTCTACATTAATGCTCGAATGCCAAAGTCAAATTTGGTGATTATACAGCATGGTTCTAGTAGGCCTCTTTTAGAAAGATGACATCGGCAATAGTGGTTTCCTCTTCCCAATGAGGGGATACAAATGAGCCACTTATAAAAGGGGAACCAAAAGGCCTCCTTTCTTCTCCTATATATTGAATACTTGTCATTTGAGAATGATCTTTCACATTTTGTAAGGTGTATCCCTGGCAAAATTTCCACCTGAATCAATAAATGTAGTTTTTACCTCTATATTGGATAGATATTTCTGTGTATGTCTTGAGTGTTTGTTTGTGTTTAGTCATTATCTCTTGATGCTTTCACAGGTCCAACACCAACATACCTATTGTCTACAAGGTGCCATTTCTACAACTGACAAGAGGAGAGCTATATTTAGAACTGTAGAACAAAAGAAATTACTTATAGTGTGCATTTCACAGCACCTTGGTGAATCTCTATTTTCTATGTTTTCATGAAAGCCTCCCTGCTAGTTTCTTACAGCCTGGTCATTCTACCAAGTGTGAAGTGTATGTATGTATTTGTCTAATTTTAAGTGTGGAGGTGAGAAGGTCAACTTATTTTGGTGCATCACCTCTTTAGAGTAGTTTGTTTTCCTATAATCTTTCTCCCTTTTCATCCCCCCCATTATATATCTATTTATGTATGTATTTGCACTTGTTGGAATGAACATGATGCATCAAAGGGAGCTAGCCCTTATCTAGAGACTCTCCTCTCTAGCTTCGCCAATTCCATAGGTGAGAGGGGAGTTTCCATAGTTGTGAGGAGAAGGCATGAGCTTGGCCTCCTGCCATGGGTGCAATCTTTGACGTCAACAGGTACACTTAGACATAAGTGATCCTAAAATTATAGATCATTTCATACATAGAGGACACTAGCACCATAAGTAGACACTAGGATCATAGAATTACTTTCCAAGGTAGGGTGATATAATCTAGGAGGGTTTTTGACATATGGATCATATTTGTGACATTTGGACTAGTTCCTATATCATCTTCTAGATCCTTTATCTCAAGTAGTTCCAACTAAGTATTTGTTTGTGTCATTCATATCTATTTTTAGAAATATAAAATTAGATTAGTTCTTTCACAAATTATTGGATGTATTTTTACATATTTTATACCATGATTTACTGTACTCAAGCCCTTTAATAGACTAAGGTTTACACTCCATAAATCCTTAATATTTAAATCATACTTTAAGAATCCAAAAAAATGTGGGTCAAGACAAAATGCATGTTTAAGGAAGAATAGGGTGCATGGAATAAGATAAAATGCCAATTGTATATCCTAAGGGTTAGATCCCTTAATCTTTGTGATAATATCTTGAAGGGCTAGCTAAGTATAATGAACTCAACTTGCACTACTTTGTCCAACCACATAGAAACATTATATACCATGTTTAATGTTATCATTAAAATATTTACACATGATATAAACCCATAAGATGAATTTAAGGAATCCCAATTAAATTTTTCTAAGAAATTAAAAAATTGTGAATATGCATTGGGGAAGCTCTCTACTAGCATAAGTCAAGTGAAATTATTGTTTTTAAATTTTTCAAAAAAAGGGGATAATTAGCTCATGACTATCCAAATATGAAAATATATAAATCCTTATCCACCTTGGTATTTACTAAAAATAATGAGGAACTTGTAGTGATTCTTTGATAAGTGGAAGGACTAGCCCATGTAATAGGAATCAAGATAAGGGAGTTAGAAAAACAATTCTTATAGCTCTAGGGAAAGACCTTGGATAATGTAATCCTCCTTGAGTAAGCTATAAAGGATGCCACTAAAAACTTAAATGGGATGAAATAATAGGAAGAACCATTTCTATATTTACCTATGATCCTAAAAGAAATGGGCATTAAATCAATTACACTCATAAAGGACATTTATATTGCACTACATAGATGGACCAAGTATAAAAATGAGTTGATGACTTACACTATAGAGTTATTTTCTTACCTTACTTAAGTTTTCCATGTGCAAAGAATAATTATAATTTTCTTTGATAATGAAAATTCATGTTAGAGTGGGCTAACATTGAACCCAAGATTGGTCATATCAAAAAATACACATTCGCTTCAATATTTATAGTATATCTAATTGAATGCTAAGCAAAACATAACATGGAACACACCAAAAACATTGGCATATGGTTTCTAAATAGGAATGTCTTTTCCTAAAAACATATATATGATCATAAAATAATAAATATGAAAGGTCAATAAATGTTAGATTGCATTTGATCAATAACCATAGTGTAAATCCCAAATGATAGTATTAGAATTAATAATGATGACAAGGCTATGATAGATGGAATAGTTATGTGTGTGAATGGTAGAGTATTTGACTTGGATCCAAATGCCATATTTATTACTAAGGGAAATAAAGAAAAATTAATTTCTACCGAATAGTGGGTAGAGTGTGTAGTATTTGCCTTAGTTGTTAAAGGGCCTTTAATAAATTAGGCTTGATTTAAATATAAAATATAAGAGTTGGTAATGGGGTGATGTTAGATTATTTTTGACACTTGGAGTTATTTTAATATTTGATTTTTTTAATACTAGGAGTACCCTTTATAATCATGAATATTTAACCTTGATATAAAAATTATTGATTTTCCATTATATACGACATGGAACAATTTTTGTGTGTTTGAATAAATTAAGATTTTGATTATGGAAAATAGAATAAAAATAGTGTGTTAAAACATTTTCCCTTGGGGAAATTCATGCTAGGTGTAGTGAAGTTATGGTCAAGATAGTCTACTTACTTCCCTTGGATAAGCTATTTCCAACTAACCTAACCTATATTGGTACCCCTCTCTATGGATTGAGTGAGTGTGTGAGTTCCCAATAATGTGATATTACAATGAATTTTTTTAGTAAGATAGATATTGAGCATGTGAGTAGATAAACACGTTGGTCACTACTATATTTTTAGTGCAACACTTCCATAAATTCCATCATTAATGTTATAACAAGTTATTATTGATGTGGGTTTTATACACACCAAGGAACCTTATGAGGTAACCTATAAAATTTTAGGATTGGTTAATAAATATCCAATCCAAGGCACAAGTTATAGGGTATTGGGTTTTATAAACAACTTGGTAGTAGAATAGCTATGACAGAATTAATTTGTTACCTTAGATGGTTTGAATATGATGTGATTATATACCTACTTGAGATAGGTCGATTGTTGATGATTCTAACCTAAGGTGGGTAGGATAAAAATAAACTAAAAAAAAATAAAGGGTAGGGAGGAAAAGAAGGATTTGTGAAGCACTTAGAGATGAAACCTTTCTTAGCTAGAGCTTGAACTAGGGGTTAGATAAAAAGGCAAGAACCTTGCTTCAAGTTACTATTAACACATAGATAATCAAATATCATTAATATTACAAGGATAAAATAATAAAGTGAACTTTAATGCACATAATCAAAGGTCGTGTAAATGAGATTGTAATTACAGATCTATAAAGTGAGATTATGATTATTACACACAAGATTTCAAATTAGCTATTGAAAAATATTAATAATTTTATCAAAGAATGTTAATGCTAAACCAAAATAATAATATACTATATTGATGGATATTATTTAAAAAAATGTAAATTTTGACAACATGATTTTCACATCAAGACTAATTATAGAACAATCCTTAGAATTTATTATTAATATTATCAGCCAAAAATTTCCTCTATTTGGAATCAAGAGGATACAAATATATACAATATTATGGATGGGTTGATTCATCTTATAATCAAATTCTATTATTATATTTTCCAATTTTAGGATTCATGCATGGTTCACATGTGTAGGATAAAAAAATAGAAAATATGGCCAAAAATGTATAGTTATAATACAAATGTATACATGAAAAAAATATAATTAAGGTCTAAGTATTCATAAAAATAGAATAAATGTAAATATATACAACCATATTTAACTATGGTGTCAACTTCACACTTTGTGAATAAGAAGGATACTATGCACTCAATATGGTAACTAAAGTTGATAGAGTTATCATAGATAAAGAGCAAGAAGTTATCATTGATAAAACACCAATAAAATAAGGAGTAATAGGTACTACCTAGTGAAGTGACCCTTGAGGCTCAATTATCAATGTAGATAATGGTTTAATAGTAAACACTATCTTGGAAACATCCTCAATAGCCTTCAGCTTCTCAAATAATGCATAGCCAACCTCAAATTATTTATTTATAATGTTAAAATTTAGAATAAAAGGTTTGAATATCTTACCAATTTCACTCATTAAAATTTGATGTTAACTTGTATAGGCTTCGAATCCTCTCAGAGTGCTTCTACCTTTGTCTCTTTGTCTTTCACAAAATTTACGAGTTATAGATTTTACTCACTGGTTTTATGCATAGTTCCTTCTACCTCTACATTAAAACTATCAATTGTAACATTGATAAACACATCATATTTAGACATATTTATCAATTTAACTAAATAATTTATTATGTTGGTGACCCTCATATCCTTTAATATTTTAATTTCATCTTTTTCTTGGCTTGAGAATTAGGTTATCAAAACTTTCATTTGAGAGTTCCACTAGAAATTACCATCTCTTTTGGAAATTACATAGTATAATTCCTATTCTTACTTATATGTAGTGATAAAATTAATATTACTATATGTGCTATTGTGCATTGAACCAAAAATTTGTGTCTTTTATCGATTAATTTTAACTAGTTCCAAAACTTTATTATTCTTCCCCATTCAAGTTATGAGTCACCCCTAAAAGTCTTGATTGCCTCAAATATATCATAAAACCTAATGGTTTTACTTTTTATGTTGTCTGAAATTAAAATTTGATCTTGAATGATATACTACTAGAGAATTATTTTCTTAGCTTGATTTTGACTTCTATACATTTCCTTCATTGCATCCCTTCTTATTTACACAAAAGCACAAAAGTATAATGTGTACTCTATGGAATAACTTGGATTCTTATTTGTTTATTAGCCCATGGAATATATTTTCTATCTAATCTAATGTTACTTCCCCTTGTATGATGATTTTTAAACCCTCCCTCTTTCTCACTCTTTAGATTACACCACTATTTTTTTTGAAGCAGGTAATTATTATAGGTAATTCAATGAGGAATAAGCCCATCCTATCCTTCCTAATTTTTTTTGACTCTTTAACCTAGGTAGGCATGATAATTTATCCCTATTCTTTTGGTTGACTAGTCTTTGGAGTAGTGGAAGGTTGTATGAAACTCAATGAGAGCACAAACACACATATTTAAATGGGGATTTGAGGAAGTGGAGAAGTGAGCATGTTCTAATCTAAATTAATCTATATAGTTTATACTACATATCATGTTTCTCAAAAAGTTATTTCAATAGTAATTATGTAGTATTTGATTAGAGTGAATTGCAATATAGACAATTCTAACTGGGTAAATGGCCTTAGTGATGTTTAGTGATTAAAAATAGAGACTATGACCATATATTAAAAATGTACCTTATTCCTAGAGTCTTAAGGTTTGGTCACTATTGAGGTAGTGGTTGAATGAATCATATAATATAAAGAATAATAAATTTGATCTAAAGAATCATAAACTTATTTTTCAATTTGATCTAAAGAATCATAAACTTATTTTTCGATTTACTAAGTGTGATTATGAGGATATAATGATTGAGTTTATTTTTAATACCTTTACAATGACTCAAATGGATAATGAGGTGTAACAATTGAGTTAGTTGATGGAAAATTGTCCATTTGATAATATAAAATAGTAATTAAATAAGATAGGTATGGAACTTTTAGATGTAAATCCTACCTTTCCTCCCTAGTGAGGACCTCTATATTTAAACTAATGGCTATTATATCTATTAAACTAGATGATATTGAGGTAGTGGCCCTAAGGAAGAGAACTAAAATTGAGGCTATAGATTCTTGAGTATAACCTAAAGTAGGGGATTATTGCAATGTGGACAGAGAATTTACATGTATTATATGATCTCACAACTCCCTTCCTTATTTCATTCCTTCATCTTCCCCTAATATCTCTGTGTATAGATTCCTCTTCATCTATTATTTTAGATAAGTTTGTTTCTTATTCTAACTTTATTTTTATTATAGAGACCCATTTGTCTTTAGTTCCCCATATTTTATCTTCTTCACCATTGTCCAATACATGGATAATTTATACTTCTTTATTCCTTCTCCTAGGCCTCCCATTTCTCTCCTTTGATTTCTTAGGTAGAAAACATCATTTGGAAAGTGGTTGTTTGATAGGTATTTATTCCAATGGAACATTTATAGGTGAAACTAGAGGATCCTTGGGATTCATTTTGTAAGTGATAATAGATGAATTAGTGGTTTCATGGACATGACCTAAAGTGGATGGAGTGGGGGATGAATGAACCCCAATAATGGTGTGTAAGTGTAGGATAAATAGTAGGATAAACTAAGGATGTAGGCATTAGAATTATAGAAATCATGTTTGGAGAGGATGGAAATGTTGAATATCAATATGTGAAAGGCATTGTAACAAAATAACTCTGTTGGAATGTAAGAATACTTACCTAATGAATAGTAGTCAATGGGGGCAATGGTGATATAGATAATTCTTCAAAAATCTTATTTATATCCATCCTATATTGAGAAAAATGGAGTAGGGAGGAGTCATCATATATCTTGTTATTAATATATTCTATGGATGGATCCTAAGGCTATTTAGAAGTCACATGTACTATCCCCATGGTATTATATACTACATAAGACATCATATATAAATTTTCATCTAATGGCCTGTCATCAACCTTGAGTATCTAGACCTTGAATCAGATATAGATAATCTCTCCAAGTTCCATGATTTTATCTAAAGTTAGGAATATGTCTAATAAGTGGATCCATTCTTCATGCACGTAGCTAATATTGGAAAACTTATATAACCTATTTAGTAGGGCCATTACTATCCTAATTCCTTACCTATATTTTATTATTGAAACTATGAAAACAACCCCTTGAATGTTTAATTTATCACCCTTTACTAGTCACAACTTAAGCTTGCCCTTAATTGTATTATGATATAACCAAGCATTTGTTGTGACCTAGTTATAATGCAAATTTGGGACTAAGAGATGAAACTATTTATAAAATGTGTATCCAAAGATTTAAAAAACAAAATGAATACTAATTATTAGTTATAAATAATTTACAATAATATAAATATTAGAAAATAAGTCACAAAATAATTAAATACATGACATTACCTAAAACTTCATTAGTGTGTTATGTAGAACCATTACTTTAACTAGTAGAAATTCATCTACATATATTTTCATGTCTTTATCTATCTATTGATGGAATGAATATGGATTGATGTTTTCCATCTCTTCCCAAAGAGATGAGTAGTGGGGAAATGACAATACCCCCTATAAAAACCATGTTGAGGTATTTAGTTACTCTTTCTATTTAGTATTGGGAAGGGGGATTGTTATGTGTTTTGGATGAATAAGTCATTATTGTATTGTAGAATTTATGTCAAAATTTAGATGAATAATTTTGAAATTTATCTAATATAAAACTAGGGATCCTAAAGACTTTATATCTTATATTCATAGTTATTTTTGCATTAATATAAGTCATTTAATGTTCTCAGGATTATATATATATATATATATATATATATATATATATATATATAGAGAGAGAGAGAGAGAGAGAGAGAGAGAGAGAGAGAGAGATTAAATCTTGAGACTTGAATGCCCACTTCATGTGAATTTAATTCATCATTTTATTTTATTTTTGTTTCCTATTTCAATTTGAAATTGGCTAGTTAGACTTGATAGGTGTTTTTTCTACCACGTGGTTTATTTTCATTAATTTTGAGTGCACAATCATCTCCTCAAGATAGTTTTCCATTTCTCATTTCCTTGGATTTTACCATAGCCATAGAGTCTAGAATATGTTTTATAATCATGTCTATATGATTATGAAACCTATTTCAATATTATATACCAAATGGATTTGATTCCTAAATATTCCTTTCGTGCTCTTTAAACAATGATTTAATTAAAAAAATCCACCTGCTATGTTTTCAAGGACTCAGAGGTTTTTTAAATCCAAACTATGTACCTCTGCTAAAAGTGTTCTTGTGTATGAGATGATGCCACATGGAAAAATATCATGGTTCTATATGTCTAAGGATTGCAACCTTGTAACTTCAAATTATGATTGATAGGATCAAGACATATGGATTATTCTTAAGAGCTAGAAAATCTTTAGAACTCTTTTGATTTGTACTTTGTCTTAGGAGACTCCAAACTTTTGAGATTATGACACCATCATGATCTCAACTACCTTGATTTATCAATTTTGTACATTTTATTTATATTCTCTATGATCCATGACTTAATGATATTCCACCATGTGTCATGATCTCAATAACTTGAGACTTTTTTGGAATTTAGACTATGTACCCTTTTCAGAAGGCACTATGTGATTGGGATGATGCCATGTGATAGAATCTTGTGGTTCCTAAGGAAATGCTAAATTTTCCTTTTTATCATCCAATTGACAAGTTTTGGACCTATGAGATGAATACATGTGGATGGTTCTCTAAAATATAAATAATATAGGGATTTGACCATGTACCTTTGACTATAAAATCTTAGGTTAGTGGGATCTCACCATATGGATGGTTCATGTTGGTCTAGGGACTTAGAAATTGTAGTTGTGTACTTTGTCTATAAATCCTTAGATTTCCATGATAAAGACATATGTATGAACCTTGGGAATCTTTTGGGAAACTATTTTTTTAATTTATCTACAATCCATTTGTCTATGTTAATAGGATGCTACCACTTGGCATCGTATAGGGAACCTAGAGCTTTGGAAATAATGAATTAATAGTGATATTCTAGATTAAAGATCCATGAAATTATGCCACTTGGCATGATATTTTTATTATATAAATCCTTTTTAAATTTACCATGTAATTTCTCCTTGTATAATATGAATGATTTAGATGTTACCACATTGAGAAATCCTAGGGTTCTGAGAGATCCTAGACTTACAACTTTTCATGAACACCAGATGCATACCAGGTTTACAAAATTGTTACATGTGGATGATCCTTGTAAATATATATTTTTAGGAAGACTTGGAACTTATATTATGGATATGGTCAATTTTGGGTGAATAGGATGCTAACACTTATCATGATATCGGAGACTCATCTACAATTTTAGGAACTCGGTTCACATCAAAGCTTTAAACAGGTTATATATTACTCATGTTAGTTCCTTAAATCAAAACATGATATTGAGTACATGATTGTTTAAAAAATAAAATAATCAAAGGTGATAAATAATTCATGATAGATTCCTGATATTAATTTTCTCCCTTTCTAAACTTTTGAAATAAAATTAGACTTAAAAACAACCTTAAACTCATATACATCTTATGAATATTAGAATACAAAGGTTGATAAGGACCATGAATATAATATCTTAACAATAATTGGTCCCTATTTATTTTTTTTGAAAATGGGGTATGTTTGGGCACAATAAATGGTGACTCAATGAGGAAATACTCCAAAGTATTTCAGAACCTAGAATCTCAATTAATGCACCATATAAAAAATTTAGTCCTAGTGAGAAAATAATAAGTAAACTAATCCAATGAAAATTACTCCTCCTTCCTCATGAAATATACTAACCCTTTTCATTCCTAATATTTGTGTGTGATTTTTGAAATTTATTTCCCCTTGTTATGAGATTTTTGACAAAGACCTGAATAAAAATTGTAGGTATTATTTTGATTTTAAATTTCATAGCTAAATAGTTAGGGAAGTTTGGGCATTACTCTACTTCTAGCCAGGTGTTCATAGCCCTAACAAAGATACCTTTGATTATGCTCTAGGACTTTTATACTACTAGCCATCTATCCATGGCCTTAGTAGAGATTAATTGAATTACCCTTCCTCCACTAGTTTGTATGATTTTTTTTTATAGAATACATATAGAATAAGGGTTGGAAATAACCATTGGTTGAGTGTATGTATAATATAGCTTATTTATATTAATATGTCCCTATTAATGTGTGTCTATTT
This sequence comes from Torreya grandis, assembly GCA_037957365.1. NCBI lineage: Eukaryota > Viridiplantae > Streptophyta > Pinopsida > Cupressales > Taxaceae > Torreya > Torreya grandis. The sequence goes on along the minus strand of JARHVA010002379.1, from coordinate 2,283,961 downwards.
CAATGCTTATTATCTATCATCCAAGTTTTATCATGTAATAGTAAATTTTATCTGTACAAAAGAAAATTCATTATAAAATTTTCTTGACTATATTAGATCATATCCCAAAGGCCTAGTGAACTTATTCAATATAGGTTGAAATTAATTCATTCATAACACATACCTCAATTTTAGAACCTGAAGTAATGCTAAAACAAATCCTAGTGGATGCTAATTTTATTTTCTCTTATATAACACCTTTGAATTTTTTGGGTATTTCATAATTATAGCATAAGAAATTGGTTAGTTTTGTCTATAATTTAATAAAAACTAACCTATAAATTGGTAAGTAGATATGAAATAAAATTATTGTAAACATTAAACTAATATAATAAAATAAGAAAGGTTAACCTAGGAATGCATAAAATCTATTATAGAAACCAGGTAACCTAAAAAACCCTAAATATACATGTCAACTTACAATCATTCATAATCATCTGAAGTTGGGACAACCATGAAATAATGTTTTTAAAACTATCCATTCATTGGAAAATTAAGGTCGTTACTTTGGAGGTACTTCAAAATAAATGCATTATTACCTAGGATTTTAGATATTAGATATGGGATAATCCATAAAGGATTTCCTTTATTATTATTTCCTTTATTTTCATGTGTTTTATCCCATAAAATCACTAGGATTAAAATTTTGAAATCCTTGATTTTAAACCTATTATCAAAGCACCTTTTGATAATGTCTTAGTGTTTGATGAATCTATGCAATGCTTCAGTTTATGCATCTTCCATCTAGACTATATTTAGTAGTCTAGACTAGATTATTTCATCTTCTCTAATATACCTTTGCATAAAATGGTACATTTTTAACTTGAGAGTGATAGGTAGGAATGGTTGTTTTCCATATACTAATGATAAATTTGATGCCTTGAGGGCTTGTTTGTGTCTTTTTCTATCTACCCATAGTGCATACTTTAGTAGTTAATGCCGCTTCCTAGTTTTATCTTTCACTAAAGTCTTATTATTATCAATCATATTATTGTTGGTATATTCAACTACTCCATTTCCTTGGGGATAATAATTTCATGAAAACTTGATGATAATCTAATTTTTGTAGGCCCATTTAGTGAATTTTTTATATTGAAAGGCTATAACATTATAAAAAACTAAAGAGATGGGAGTAACAAACCTAGTTTGTATGTTTTATTCTATAAATTTGATAACATCTTAGGCTCTTAGGTTCATAGTGACCATAAATTTTATCCACATATTATAATAATTAGTGGTTATCAGGAAAAATTTATGCCCTATTAAGGAATTTGGATTGATCACCCCAAAAAATTCAATATCCCATTGAGCAAGATGTCATCCCTTAATGATTGGTGTAAAGGAATGACATCATGAAATTCCATTTTACAAACACTTGGAATTCATGGCATGTCTTAACATGATTATGGGAATATTTAAAAATTATAGGCTAGTAATGTCCCATTCTCAAGATTTTAAGAGTTATTGCACTACCTAAGGGATGTACACTACTTATTTTCTTATGTAGATTATACTAGATGTTTGTGGCTAATTATTTCAAAACACACCTCAAATAAATTCCTTCATAGTTCTTATGACAAAAATTCCTTATTTATCATATAATATGATGATTTAAGCCTAAGGGCTTAACTCTTCTCTCTATTTAGCTTAAGGGGACATATACCTATGAGTAAGTAGTGGATGACATGAGCATACCATTCACCACTAGCCACCTGAGTCTCATTGATAATTTCAATGTAAATGCACGGTTCAATCTCAATTATGAGAAGAATGATTCCTTAGACTCATACCATCTTTGATAGTCTAATTTCAAGATCAAACTCATGCATTTTTTCCATTCACATACCTCTTAGTTTAGTAATAAATCATTAGTGGGGTTTAGGATGATTATAACTGGAGATTGAACAATGGTAGCTTTGATATCATATAAATCATTTTTGTCTTTAGATGTCCATTTTATTTTAGCATCTTGTTTCAACAGGCATTTAGTGGTTTAAAAATATCTTCAAATATGAAAATAAATTTCCTTATGAAGTTTTTATTGCTAAAGAATGACCTTAGTTTTTTATTTTTATTACAAGGTGTTATCTTGGAAATTTTCCATATTCATTTTGGGTCAATGGAAATCCCACCTTTGGTAATGACATGGCCTAATAGTTTTCCTTCAGTGACTCCAAATATGATTTCCTTTGGATTGAGTGATACTCTATATCCATTTCATCTATAAAATACTTTATGTAGGTGATCATCATGATAAACTATATTCTTTTAAAAAAAAATTAGCTCATCCATGTAGACGATGATGCATTTTACAATTCATTGAAAGGCAAAGTCCATAGCTTACTAGAAGGTTGCTCTTACATTTATTAGGCAAAAAGGCATCCTTTTATATGAAAAAATAACTCATCGAGTGGTGAAGGTAGTCTTCATTCTATCTTATAATTCTACCAACACTTTATTATACCCTAAAAATACATCCAAGAATTAATTCATATCATATCCACCAACCATTTGGATCACCTTGTCCAAGGAGGGAAAAAGGTATTTATCATTTTTTGATATTTAGTTCAAGTTTCTAAAGTTGACACATATCTTAATTTCCCAATTATTCTTCTTGACATGCATATAATTAGAAACCTAAGTGGAATGTCTAATTGGAAATATGATCTTAGCATCTAAAATATTTCAAAATTTTGTCTGAATGAGTGGATACAGAATTGGATTTAATGGCCTCTATAACTTCTTAAACGGATTATGTTCTAGATTAAGTGGGATTGTATGTGTGATGAACCTAGGTTTAAAGACCATCATATCTTAATATGTCCAATATAACACATCTTTGAATTCTATTGTGAGATCCTTCAAAAACAATTCTCACTTTTGGTAAAACTCAAACAAATATTTACATGCTCAAGGTGTTAGTCAGTCCCTAGGTTTTATTTGATGAAGTAAAATTTAGTCACCTTAGATTGTTTCTACTTTTGGGAATGTGCATCCATGTCAAAACATAAATCTAGCAACATACCCATAATAATGAAATTATATTTAAGTTTTAGGATGTTATATTCTCCTAAATATTTTATATAAATGGGTTCAACATATTCTTTATCTATTATCTAGGACACAAATGCTCCTGAGCTATTCATAAATTGTATGATGTGATAGTAATAACCAAATACCTATAAATTATCCACACTATCTAGGATATAAGATTAAATAACCAAATCCAAAGTTAATTCATATATCTTATATTGTTTGAGTGGTGCTAGGTTGGTACCTATATATGATATTGAATCGGTCATCTGGTTATCTTCCCTTGGGATAACTCTGATGTTGAATGCTTTAAAGGATTTAATCAAATCCCATGCTTAGTATTTGTATTTATTCAAGTAATCAAGTTTACATTTTTTTTTGTATAGTTAACAACCAACTCAATATCACTTAATATATTTAATTAATTGACATTATGTTTTAGTTCAAACTGTTGACTGAGGGTTAGAGATTTAAACTCAGTTCATTTATTAGTGCAAGGAAATTAAAATATATATGCAGTTAGATATTGTTTCCCATCTGGGTCAATCAAATTTGTGCTAACACTTGAACCTTTATTTTATCATAATCCTTCAAAATGGAGAGTCTATAACTAGGACAAACCTTCAAATTATTGTTCTTGAGGTTATTGCTTGTTGGTGAATGTATATAGAACTACATGTGAGGAAGAAAAGTCAACCTTTTCATTCTTGGCATTATATTATGTGATTAGGTAATTAATCATTAGTTATTTATCTACTTATATATGGTTATATTCCCCTTTACATGGTATCCACATGTGTGAGAATCTTATATCCATTCAGTGCCTTTGACCAATCATGACTAAAAATCAAATAATATGCTTCAAGAGTGTCCAAGACCAAAATACCTATGTAATATTATATGTATGGCTTAGAGGTAATTTAAATTTTTACATTTTTCAATTCCACAACACATGGGATGGAAGAATTGTCTAGTTATAGGACCACTGTTTGGCAATTATTTGGGGTCAAACCTAGTCTTTTAAATACAACTATGGGAATCACATTGGATGAGACACCTAAGTCAACCAAAAAAATATGCACATTCTTTTCAAAAAATTTGATGGTTAAAAAAAATTTGGTACTTCATAATTTTATTTGTAAATGACCAAGTTTGTATATGCATATTTAAATTTATCAATGGATGTCCTTCCCATCAAGGCCTTGAGGAGTAACTCTCTATGTTAGGTGATCTGAGATAACTTCTGAAGATTGATATACACCCTGATCTTATTCATATCTTCAATAATATTTTACCCACTTTTTACCTATGGATTTTCTCTCTATAATTGATTATTACCTTTGGAGGGGTGGATTAGTGTTGGCCTTAGGATCTAAAGGTATAATATCATTATTGTTCATGGGCATCAAATTAGTGGTAGGATTTTTGTTCCTCAAACTATAGTTATTCCTATATAACTATTGAAAGACATGTATTTCATATTTATTATCTTCAAGTTTGTTTTCATCTTCCAATGGGAATGGAATGTTATATGTCTCAAAGACCATTGTTGTGTTGGAATGACCTAGAATAGTAGAGGAATATGGCTCCAGTTGATTTAAAAAGTTTTCTTATTTATCCATATCTTTTACTAAAGTATCAAAAGCTATGCAAAAATCAATGTAGACTAGCTCACCATGCTAAATTATGTTGTGGACTTGACACTATTTAGGGGTTGTTACCTCTATGATGCTTATTTCAAGCATATAGTTAGGTGGAAATCAATTTTATGTTATTTTTAGATTTACTAAAAGGCATGTTATATCTATGATATAAAAAATTATGATTATTATTCTACCCCATGATGTTTCCCATCCACTTTTTCATGATTAATAACTCATTACTCATCTTATATATCATTCATTAGATGGGATTCAATTCTACCTTTGTATAATTATTATCAATATCCTATGTAGTAGTATTAACTAGTATCAAATACTTTTTTCTATTTTTCTAGTTTTATATAGACAAAAGATTATTCAATAAGCTAAGGTGATGGTTAGGTGGAGTATGGGCTAAAGGAAATTGGGGTTACACCTAGTTTTTATTTTGAGCCACAACATTCTAATTAGTATTTGTAATTGGATTAAGGCTAGAAAATTAGGACCAATTTTGAGTGGAGCCAAAGCTTGTAACTAAAGATTCAAGTGCCTATCAATATTAATAGCTTCATTATAGGATAGTGAATATATGAGGATCTTAGGTGATCTACGAAGAAAAATTACTATCATAGTGTCTAGGGTATTATTATACATTTCAAGGGTAATTCTTTGTTGGGTTATAAGAAGCTTCAAGTTAACTATACTTATTTTGGAATCTTTAATTTTAGGCTCAAATTGGTTCATTAGGTTCTATCTTCATGCTTGAAAAGTGTTGGTATATTGTGGGCTAGTGACTTATTGAAACTATGCAATAAAAATGTTTTGACATTGATTCCAATATCTTATTGAATTTTGTTAGGACATTAATAAATAGCTAGTCATAAGCAACATCTTTCAAGGAAAAGGGGAAGAGTTTTCATGTCACATTCTCATGGGTTATATTTTGTATCCATAAATTAGTCCTCAGAATATTTATGTGTTCTCTGATAGTTTTATCTTTTAAGGGAAAAAAGGAAGGAAGATACTTTTTAGGGTTTCTAGGAAAATCATGCACATATCTAGGGATGGTAATAGATTAATTGACTAACCAATATAAGGTTATCATATATAGGGAAGATGTGGTTGTCTATTTGGGGAATATTATTGGGCTTTCGGTCCTCTTAATACACCTCTACCCGACCTAAATTTTCTATGAATTTAAAAAGGTATGAATAATAGGTCAATATGGAATGTGGACCTTATTGGAATTTTGGGTATATCTAATGAAACTCAAGTGATCTTTTCAAAGAGATCAAATGGGGCCTCCTTATAGTCCTAGATAAATTAAAGTTTATGTGGTTTTTATACACACTAGGTAACCTTATGAGGTAGACTCTAATATTTTAGTATCGATGAATAAATATTCACTTCTAGGCATAAGTTATAGGGTATTAGGTTTTATAAACAACATGGTGGTGGAATAATAGTGAGCAGAGTAGTTGTTTACCTTGGATGGTTAAAATATAATGTGAGTCTAGATTACTTGAGATGGTTGGATTGGTGATGACTCTAACCTAATTTTGGAAAGATCAAAATAAAATTCAAAAAATAAATAAAGGGTAGGTAGAAAAGAAGGCTTGTGAATTAGTTAAAGATGGCACCTTTCTGAGTTGGATATTGAACTAGGGGTTGGATAAATAGTCAAGAATAAATGCTTGATACAAGTTACTATTATCACACACATACTAAAACATAGTTAAGATTGAAAATATACAAGAATATAGTTAACTTTAAGGCACATAATCAAAATTTACTACATTTTTTAGATTGTAATTGTACATCTACAAAGGGATATTATCATTAGTACACATAAAACATTCAAATGAGATACCACATAAAATATGAATAATTATATAAAATAATTTTCATGCATAACAAAACTAAGATACCATATTGATGTAACTTTTTTAAAATACTCACAAATTTGGAGAAGAACAAGATTTTCAAATCAAGACCAATTATAGAATAATCCTTAGCATTTCTTATTAATATTAAAAACCAAAATTCTCATCCCTTTGAAATTGAGAGGATACAAATATATAAATATTTTGGAGGGGTTTCCTCATCCTCTAATCAAATTCTAACATTATATCTTCTACTTTTAGGATTCATGCATGGTTCACATGTACAGGGTACAAAAATAGAAAAGATGGCCAACATTATATAATTATAATATAAATTTATACATGCATGAAATAGAGTGAAGATATAAGCATTCATAATAATATAATACATTAAAATATATAAATCAATACTTAAGTATGGTGCCAACTTGGTACCACTCTAATAAGAAGGATATTGTGAGATCAACATGCTGACTAAAGTTAGATGTATCATAAATGAAGAACTAATGATTGACATTGATGAAACATCAGTAAATTGAGCTAGAACATGTATTGAATGGTGGAGTGATAATTGTGGATAAATTATCAATGTACGTGTTGGTTGAGAAGTATGTATTGGCTTGGTAGCATCCTCAATAACATTCAATTTTTTTAATAATACATAAGAAACCTAAAATTATTTATTTATAATGTTAAAATTGATCACATAAGGTTTGATTATCTTACCAAATTAAATCATAAACCTTTGATGATTAGTTTTAGAGGCTTTGAATCCTAATTTAATCACCTCTACCTTGTTCACTTTATATCTTGAAAAAATGATAAGCTACAAAATTTTCTCACTGGTTTTACGCACGGTGCCTTCTATCTCTACTTTAAAACTATCATCCAAGAATTTGAGAAGAACATCGAAATTGGGAAAATTTACTTATATGATTTAATATGTCAATGAACCTCATATTTTTAAAAATTATAGTACCCTCCTTTTCTTCATCTACCAATTGGGTTATCAAAATATTCATCTGAGAGTGCCACTAGAAAGAACCATCTCTTTTGGGAATTACATAGTTCAAGGCCTAGTATGCCTCCAATTTAATCATAAAATTCAAATGAATATTTTAAATATTCATTATGTATTTAACCAATAAGTTGTTTCTTTTCTATATTTATTTTAAATTGTTATAAAAAATATTAGTGTTCCCCATTTGGGTTGTGATTTTCCCCTAGAAGTCTTGATTTTCTTCAAGTTATCATATAGCCTACTTGTTATGCTTTGTATATTGTTTAAAAACTCCTTGGGATCTTGAATGATATATTGTTGGATTTTTATTTGCTTAGATTACTCCAAACTTATGTACATTTACTTCATTTCCTCCCTTGATGTGTCTAAAATATCACATTACTATTTTGTATACTATGTGGGATCACTTGGATTCTTATTTTTTTTATTAGCCAAGGGGAATATATTTTAAATTTTATCTAATATTTAATTCTTCTTATGTGCTTATGTCAACCCCTTCTTCAATATTAATTTAGTGATGGCCAAGACCCACTTGTCCTTCTTCCTTTATTATGACTCCTTAACCTAGGTAGGCATGATAAGTTATCCTTGTTCTTCTAGTTGAATAACCTCTAGAGTATTGGAAGGTAGTATGAAACTCAGTGGGAGCATAGAATCACTTATTTTAATGGTGATTTAAGGAAGTGGAGTGATTATGGTCCAATATGAAGTAATATTCTAGGGTTTAATTTATACTACATATCTTGGTTGTCATAGAGTTCTTTCAATAATTATCATGGAAGACTCAGTTGGAATGGATTAGGATATGTAAAAGTATAACTAGGTAGATGGACTTAGTGGACATTAGGGATTGAAAATGGAGATTGTGACCAGATATTCAAAATTAACCTTATTCCTAGAGTCTCAAGGTTTGGTCATTATTGAGGTAGTGGTTGAATGAATCAAGGAATCTAAATAATCAAAAACTTGACCTAAATAATTATAAACCTATTTCTTAGTCTACTCAATGTGATTATGAGGATATAATGACTAGGTTTATTTGTAATACCTTTAGAAAGACTCAAATGGAGAAAGAGTTGTAGGAGTTGAACTAGTATATGTAATACTCACCATCTAAGCATATATAATAGTAATAGAAGAAGAAATGGATGACATTAATTGATTCAAATCTTACCTTTCTTATATAATGATAATATTTTTAATTGAACTAATAATTATTGTATCAGATAGATTACATGATATTGAGGTAGTGGCCCTATGGGAGAGACTCATGTTTGAGGTTGTAGATGTTTGAATATAACATAGAGTACATCCTTATTAAAATTTTGGATAAGCATCTACCACTAATTTTTGATCTCTAAACTCCCTTTCGTATTCCATTTCTTCATCTTCCCCCAATATATTTATGTTTATAGATTCCTCTATTATTTTAGAGAAGTATGTTCCTCTTCTAGATTTGTGTCTATCCAGAGACCCATTCATCTTCAATTCCCCATATTTTATCTTATTCATCACTATCCAATAGATGGAAAATTGTCACTTCTTTAGTCATTCTAATTGACCTCTCCTTTCTTTCCTTGAATATATCATGTAGAATACCTCCTTTTAGTAAGTGGTTATTCAAAAGGCCTTTGTTCTAATCACACATTTGGAAGTGAAATTATAGGAATCTTAGGATACCTTCAATAAGAGATAATGGATGGCTTATTTATTTTAATGACTAGCCCTAAAGTGGATGGAGTGTGGGACGAAGGAACCAAAGTATTGGGAGGTGGAATCATATTATAAATAGTAGGAAAAACTAGGGATATAAGCATAGGAATTATAGAAATCATAATCGGAGAGGATAAAGGTGTTGAAGCTAGAACTATGAAATGAATTGTAAAAAAAAATTTATAGGAATGTAAGAAGACTTACCTATTGAAAATATTCGATAGGGATAGTAGCATTATTAAGGATGTTAAATATTATATAACTAATTGATATGAATCTCTTATAGTTATTTTACGGGCTTGTATTGTTGCCAATAATGGAGGTGATAGTAGTCATTTAATGATATTCTTTTTTATCTAAGGATCTACCTCCATTTAAGGAGCTCCTTCCTATAAGGGGATAACTTCCAATTGTAATGGATATATCAGATGATTATGCTTAGGTGACACCTAAGATGGAGGTTGATGTCATTGGTAACTTGTATCTTTATTTTCCTTCTACACTATCTTATTGTCTTGTTACATTGTGATAAGAGGATTGTGTTAAATGGAATATTCCACCACCATAGGCATTTTGTGTTGATTCATCCAAGTATAAACCTTAGAATCATTCATAACATTCAAAAAATTTGGGTCATGATCATAGATATTATGGCCATAATGGATTTGGACTCCCTTATATGTGAGTTCATTGAGATATTATCTCACATTTCCCTTGGGATCCTAGTATCTGAAATAGGCTTGAGTTAACCCATAACCAATCAAGATAAGTTTCTTCCTCAATGTATATTATATTTGAAAAATGGTCATAGGGGTATTATGAAAATACCATTGATACTTAAAAGTGATTTCCTCATCCACACTATTAAATATTTTATAAGCTATCTCTTCCTTTATGAACTTATCACAAAAAATAAAGGAGATTAAATAAAGTGGATCTACTCCATTTATCCTAATTAAATTGCAATAAACATATATCAAATAGTCTCCCATATTTTTAATGCTCTTCCTTATATTTTATGATAGCCTTAGCATTACACACCCATAAATATCTTAGTATAATACATAATACATCATATATAAATTTACATCATATGGCCTTTTATTAACCTTAAGTATCTATGCCTTGAGTTAGACACTGATAACCCCTCCAAGTGCCATAATTTTATCTAAGGTTAGCATTATGTCTAATAAGGGGACCCATTCTTCATGCACAGAGCTAATACTAACAAACCCATATAACCTACTTAGGAGGTCCATAGATATCATAATGTCTACCCTAAATTTGATTATGGAAATTAAGGAAAGAACCCATAAAATGTTTAATTTCTCATGCTTTGATAGACACGTGTTGTGATTTCCCTAAAAGATATTATGGTCTAACTAGGCATTTGCACTGACCTAGTTATAATATATTTTAGGGACTAAGAGATGTAAATATTTATAAAACCTATGTCCATAGATGTAAGTGACCATGCTCCTACTAATTATTATGTGGAAATAATTTATATAGTAATACAACCCTTAAAAAATAAGTCATGAAGTAAGCTAATATATGGCATTACCTCAAGCTTTGCTAGTGTATTATGTAGACCTAGTGTTTTAACTAATAATAATTCATATTCATATCTCTTCCTATCTTTATCCATATAGTCCTAGATTGAATATGGATTGATGTTTAAAAATATCATCCTAGATATCTAAGTATTGGGGAAACAACAATAACCTTTGTCAAAAACCATGTCGATATAATCAATTGTTATTGTGATTTAATATTTGGAAGGAGTCTAGCTACATGCTCTAGATGAACAAGACATTATTTTGTTCCATTTCTTCATCTTCCCCCAATATATTTATTTTTATAGATTCCTCTATTATTTTCGAGAAGTATGTTCCTCTTCTAGATCTGTGTCTATTCCAGAGACCCATTCATCTTCAGTTCCCCATATTTTATCTTATTCATCACTATCCAATAGATGAAAAATTATCACTTTTTTAGTCATTCTCATTGACCTCTACTTTATTTCCTTGAATATATCATGTATAATACCTCCTTTGGTAATGGTTATTCAAAAGGTCTTTGTTCTAATGACACATTTGGAGGTGAAATTAAAGGAATCTTAGGATACCTTTTATAAGTGATAATGGATGGCTTAGTTATTTTAATGACTCGCCCTAAAGTGGATGGAGTGTGGGATGAAGGAACCCAAGTATTGAGAGGTGGAAGCATATTATAAATGGTAGGAAAAACTAGGGATGTAAGAATAGGAATTATAGAAATCATAATCAAAGAGGATAAAGGTGTTGAAGCTAGAATTATGAAATGAATTGTAAAAAAAATTATAGGAATGTAATAAGACTTACCTATTAGAAAATATTCGATAGGGATAATAACTTTATGAATAATTTTAAATATTTTATAACTACTTGATATGAATCTCTTATAGTTATTTTATGGGCATATATTGTTTCCAATAATGGAGGGGATAGTAGTCATTTAATGATATACCTTTTAATCTATGGATCTACCTCCATCTAAGGAGCTCCTTCCTCTAAGGGGATAAATTCCACTTGTAATGGATATAGAGGATGATTATTCTTAGGTGACACCTAAGATGGAGGTTGATGTCATTGGTGACTTGGATCTTTATTTTCCTTCTACACTGTCTTATTGTCTTGTTTCATTGTGATCAAAGGATTGTGTTAAATGGAATATTCCACCACTATAGGCATTTTGTGTTCATTAATCCAAGTATAAACATTAGAATCATTTATAACTTTCAAAAAAATTGTGTCATGATCATAGATATTATGGCCATACTGGATTTGGACTCCCTTATATGTGAGGTCACTGAGATATTATCTCACTTTGCCCTTGGGATCCTAGTATCTGAACCAGGCTCGAGTTAACCCATAACCAATCAAGCTAAGATTCCTCCTCTGTGTATATTATATTTTAAAAATGGTCATAGGGGTCTTATGGAAATACCATTGATACATAAAAGTGATTTCCTCATGCACACTAGTAAATATTTTATAATCTCTCTTCCTTTGTGAACTTATCAAGAAAAATAAGGGATATTAAATAAAGTGGATCTATTCCATTTATCCTAATTAAATTAAAATCAATATATATCTAATAGTCTCCCATCTTTTTAATGTTCATCCTTCTATTTTATGATAGCCTTAGCATGACACACCCATAAATATCTTAGTATACTACATAATACATCATATATAAATTTACATCATATATAAATTTACATCATATGGCCTTTTATTAACCTTAAGTATCTATGCCTTGAGTCAAACACTGATAACCTCTCCAAGTGCCATAATTTTATATAAGGTAAGGATTATTTCCAATAACGGGACCCATTCTTCATGCACATAGTTGATACTAACAAACCCATATAACCTACTTAAGAGGTCCATAGATATAATAATGCCTACCCTAAATTTGATTATGGAAATTGAGGAAACAAACCATAAAATGTTTAATTTCTCACCCTTTGATAAACACTTATTGTGATTTCCCTAAAATATATTATGGTCTAACTAGGCATTTACACTGACCTAGTTATAAGATATTTTAGGGACTAAGAGATGCAAATATTTATAAAACCTATCTCCATAGATGTAAGTGACCATGATCCCTCTAATTATTATGTGGAAATAATTTATATAGTAATAGAACCCTTAGAAAATAAGTCATGAAGTAAGTTAATAAATGAAATTACCTTAAGCTTTGCTAGTGTATTATGTAGACCTAGTGTTTTAACTAATAATAATTCATATTCATATCTCTTCCTATCTTTATCCATATATTCCTAGATTAAATATGGATTTATGTTTTAAATCTCATACTAGATATCTGAGTATTGGGGAAATAATAATAACCTCTGTCAAAAACCATGTCAATATAATCAATTGTTCTTGTGATTTAATATTTGGAAGGAGTCTAGCTACATGCTCTAGATGAAGAAGACATTATTGTGTTACATTTCTTCATCTTCCCCCAATATATTTATGTTTATAGATTCCTCTATTATTTCAGAGAAGTATGTTCCTCTTCTAGATCTGTGTCTATTCCAGAGACCCATCCATCTTCAGTTCCCCATATTTTATCTTATTCATCACTATCCAATAGATGGAAAAATGTCACTTTTTTAGTCATTCTCATTGACCTATCCTTTCTTTACTCAAATATATCATGTAGGATACCTCCTTTGGTAAGTGGTTGTTCACAAGGTCTTTATTCTAATGACACATTTGGAGGTGAAATTAAAGGAATCTTAGGATACCTTTTATAAGTGATAATGGATGGCTTAGTTAGTTTAATGACTATCCATAAAGTGAATGGAGTGTGGGATGAAGGAACCAAAGTATTGGGAGGTGGAAGCATATTATAAATGGTAGGAAAAACTAGAGATGTAAGCATATGAATTATAGAAATCATAATTAGAGAGGATAAAGGTGTTGAAGCTAGAACTATGAAATGAATTGTAAATTTTTTTTATAGGAATGTAGGAAGACTTGCCTATTAGAAAATATTCGATAGGGATAATAACATTATGAAGAAAGTTAAATATTGTATAAATACTTGATATTAATCTCTTATAGTTATTTTACGGGCATGTATTATTGCCAATAATAGAGGTGATAGTAGTCATTTAATGATATTCCTTTTTATCTAAGGATCTACCTCCATCTAAGGAGCTCCTTCGTCTAAGGGGATAACTTCCACTTGTAATCGATATAGATGATGATTATGCTTAGGTGACACCTAAGATGGAGGTTTATGTCATTGGTAACTTGTATCTTTATTTTGCTTCTACACTATCTTATTGTCTTGTTTCATTGTGATCAAAGGATTGTGTTAAATGGCATATTCCACCACCATAGGCATTTTGTGTTCAGTCATCTAGGTATAAACCTTAGAATCATTCATAAAATTCAAAAAAATTGGGTCATGATCATAGATATTATGTCCATAATGGATTTGGACTCCCTTATATGTGAGGTCACTGAGATATTATCTCACTTTGCCCTTGGGATCCTAGTATCTGAACTAGGCTCAAGTTAACCCATAACCAAAGCTAACTTTCCTCCTCAATGTATATTATATTTTAAAAATGGTCATAGGGGTCTTATGGAAATACCATTGATACTTAAAAGTGATTTCCTCATCCACACTATTAAATATTTTATAAGCTATCTCTTCCTTTATGAACTTATCAGGAAAAATAAGGGAGATTAAATAACGTGGATCTATTCCATTTATCCTAATTAAATTATAACCAATATTTATCAAATAGTCTCCCATATTTGTAATGATCTTCCTTATATTTTATGATAGCCTTAGCATGACACACCCATAAATATCTTAGTATACTACATAATACATCATATATAAGTTTACATCATATGGCCTTTTATTAACCTTAAGTATCTATGCCTTGAGTCAGACACTGATAACCTCTTCAAGCACCATAATTTTATCTAAGGTTAGGATTATGTCCAATAAGGGGACCCATTCTTCATGCACATAGCTGATACTAACAAACACATATAACCTACTTAAGAGGTCCACAAATATCATAATACCTACCCTGAATTTGATTATCGAAATTGAGGAAACAACCCATAAAATTTTTAATTTCTCAAACTTTGATAGACACATATTGTGATTTCCCTAAAATATATTATGGTCTAACTAGGCATTTGCACTGACCTAGTTATAAGATATTTTAGGGACTAAGAGATGCAAATATTGATAAAACCTATCCCCATAGATGTAAGTGACTATGCTCCTACTAATTATTATTTGGAAATAATCTATATAGTAATATAACCCTTAAAAAAAAGTCATGAAGTAAGTTAATATATGGCATTACCTCAAGCTTCACTAGTGTATTATGTAGACCTAGTGTTTTAACTAATAATAATTCATATTCATATCTCTTCCTATATTTATCCATATAGTCCTAGATTGAATATGGATTGATTTATCCATATAGTCCTAGATTGAATATGGATTGATGTTTTAAATCTCATCCTAGATATCTGAGTATTGGGGAAACAACAATAACCTCTGTCAAAAACCATGTCGATATAATCAATTGTTCTTGTGATTTAATATTTAGAAGGAGTCTAACTATGCGCTCTAGATGAAGAAGACATTATTGTGTTTCAAAATTCATGGCAAGATTATAGGTGAATAAATTTAATAAATATTTAGATAAAAGTAGGTCTCATAAAGACTTGATATATTGAATTCATAGTTAGAAGTTGATTGATTAATACAAAAGTGATTTTTATTCTCAGGATTTTGTATATATTACTTAAAGCTCAAGACTTGAATTCCTAGTTCATGTGAATTCAATTCAGCAATTGATTTTAAATTTTGTTTCTCATTTCAATTTAAATTATCTATTTATATTTGGTGCATGTCATTTCTATCATGTGGTAACTTTTCATTAATTATGAGTTCTCAATCATCACCTCAAGACAAATGTCCATTTCTCATTTCCTTAGCTTTTAGCCTAGTTGTAGACTCTAATATAAGTGTTCTAATCTTATATATCTAATATTATGACACCTATTGTGATCTCATATAACTTGAGAGATATAATTAATACTTATGCCTTCCATAATCTAAAATGTATTATTTACTAAAATTCTACCACCTATTATGATTTCAAGGACTCAAGTTTCTTCAAAATCCAAAATAGGTACCTTAATTCAAAGGTTATGTGTGCACGAGATGATGCCATGTGGAAAAATATTATAGTTATAGAGTTCTAATTATTCTAACCTTGTACATTAGAATGATGACTGATGGGATTAAGACATATGGATAGTTCTTAAGAGCTAGAACTCTTTTAATTTATACTCTTTCTTAGAAAGATCTAGACTTTTTAGATTATGATACTTGTCATAATATTTTCTACCCATATTTCTTACATTTATTAATCTAATTTATATGATCTGTAAGCCATGACTTAGTGACATTCTATCACATTTTTTATCTTAGTAAATGTATACATTTTTGGAATTTAGACTATGTGCCCTTTCTAGAAAGTGTTGTGTGATTAAGATAATACCACATGGTAGAATCTTGTTGTTCTAGATAAAATGCTAAATTTTCCTCTATACCATCCTATTGATGAGTTTATAACCTTAAAGATGAATAAATTTGAATGGTTCTTAGGAATCTAGAGAAGAGACGGTTCTAACCATGTACCTTTGACTAAAAATCCTAGGTTAATGCAATCTTTCCATATGGATAGTTCAAGTTGATATGGGGAATTTGAAAAAAAATTATGTACTTTTTATATCAGGCCTTAGACATCCATGATGATGATGAGTGGATATCCCTTGGGAATCTTCAATAAAACTAAAATTTTAATATATCTACAACTAATTTGATCTAGGTGAATGGGATGTGGCCACTTAGCATGATCTAGGTATCCCAAAGCTTTGGAAACAATGAACTAACAACAATCATCCATAAATGAGATTCTACCACTTGGCATGATCTTAAAATTCTAGAAATCCTTTTTAAATTTTACCATGTGATTTATCCTTGTGGAATATGAGTGATTAATATTTCTCCACATTGAGAAATCATGGGGTTTTGAGACTTTAAGACCTCATTTTTTTTCATGAACACCAACTACATCTTGAGTTTACAAAATTTTGACACCTGGATGATCCTCATGAATCTAGATATTTGTGAAGTCTTAGAACATCCATTATGACTACATTCAGCTATGGGTGAATGAGATGCTAAAACTTATCAAGATCTAGGAGACTTGATGGAGATATAGAATTTTGGGAACTCACTACACATCAAATATTTAAAAACGCTACATACTTTTATTAGTCATGTTAGTTCCTTAAATAAAAATATGATATTGAATACACACTTCATTAACAAAGAAAAGAATCAAAGGTGATAAATAATTCATGATAGTTGTCTATGTTTTAATTTTTACCCTTTTGAAACTATTATAATAAAACTAGACTTTAAAATAAAATTTAAATCATATACATCTAATTAATATCAGAATCCAAAGGTCAATATAGACCATGAATATACTTTGTTAACAATAATCGGTCCCTATTTGAATTTTTTTTAAAATGAAATGTGTTAGGGAATAAAAAATGGTGACTTAGTGGGGAAGTACTCTAGAGTATTTGAGAACCCATAATCTCAGTTAATAAATCATATTAGAGCTTTGGTCTTAACAAGAAAAGAATAAGTAGACTAATCCACCAAAAAATGATTCCTATTTCCTCATGAAATATACTAACCCTTTTCATTCCTGGGATCTATGTGATTTTATGAAATTTGTTTCCTCTTGTTTTGAGAGTTTTGAAAAACACATGAATGAACATTTTAGGTTTCATTTTGATCTTAGATTCAATAACCAAATAGTAAGGGAAGCCTAGGCATTACTCTCCTACCAACCAGACATTTTTAACCTTGATAGAGATACCTTTGATTCTGATCTAAGCCTTGCTCTACTCCTAATTAGGCATCCATAACCCAAGTATATATTACTTGAATTATCATTCATCCACTATTTTGTATGATTTTTTTTTCAAAACATAGATAAAAGAAAGGTTGGGAATCACCATTAGATAGGTGTATGTATAAGAGAACTTATTTTTATTAATATGTCCCTATAATTATATGTCAATTTTAATATTTATTATCTCCCATTCATGTTTTATCATGTGATAATATAATTGATCTATTAAAATGAAAGTTGTTTCTATAATTTACATGAGTATTGTTCACCAAATTTGACTTTTAGGTCAAATTTGGACCCTTATAGGTAAAACCCTTGGTTTTATATATGTTTATGGGTATAAATATTTTTCATAGGATATATTATACTTCATTTTATGTTATTTAATGCATTTTTAGCCTTCTTCATGGTCTAATGGGTTTATTTGTCATTTTTGAGCCTTTTGGTGGGCTTTTAAGGGTCATAAATGCAACTGGCATAGTTATTAAGGTGCCCATGTGTCATTTTCTCCTTATAAACATCAAATATGTCAGGTTACCTATTAGGGATGTTAGTCAAATCATAATATTTTAGGTTGTCTAACTGAAATTCAAGAAAACAACTAAAAAAGGGAGCATTTGGCATTTGTACGACCCATGGGGAAGTGTTCCACATGAGAGAAGATCATATAAAGACTATTCATATTCTTAAAAGTCATACAAATTTTTTATTTACTTTTTAAGTTCCATTTAAAATCCAAATTATTCTACTTCTTCTTTGCATTTCTAGACATACATAAGTGACCTTCATGTTTGTGCTTGCTATGGAAAATTCAAGAGGTTTCATATCAAATTATTTTGGGAGGTGATATTATAATAAAATAATCTAATTTATATATAAATATTTTAATTATTTATTAATTTTGCTTCATGAACCATCATCATGAAGTTGACTATATGTTTTTACTAGTTGTTTCATACACCCTATAGGTTTTTCTCCATTTTGATCAAATTCATATGAAAAAATTGGTGATTTTGACTCAAAAATATTTTTTATACCTTATCATATGATCTCCATACTTAATTTCATGTTCCATGGTGTTTTGATGGCCAAGTTGTCCCATGTTATAAGACGATACCACCATGTGTAGTCTCAGTTAAATATATTCTTGTGTATAGAATTTTGGTCTCTTGTAGAGGCCTCATGTAGTTCTAATATGGTGTTACATAGGTCTAAAATCCATATATTCACATCTTTACATTTTTTAGTTTCACTATATAATGCTTTGGGAATCTTACAGCCTTACATTTCCTCATAGTCAACTCTTTGCCTATTTTCACTTATAGTCACTTATATAAGCTAGTTTATCTTATTCATGGAGTTGTAATAATGGTGTGTTAATTATAAAAATCATAAATAAATGATGATATTCCACTTGGATGCCAGGTAAAATTACAAGTTTGGTGACAAGCTCATTCATCATGCTAAACTAGTCATTCTAGATACCCCTACCTACTTTGTTTAGATGTCTACAAATGATTTTTATGTTAAAATGGATGATTTTTAACTTGTATCCATTAATAATTAATGTAAATATTTCATTTTAGTGTTTAAATTTGATTTTTATTTTCTCTTTAGACTCATTAATCTATTTTCTACTCCATTCTAGACACCATGCTTGCATAGAGCCCATATGCACCCACATGAGCCTTTTGATAACATCATGAAAAAAGAGGGAAGTGTGATATTGTTTTAAATCTTATAATATTTATAAAATTTTATTTTTACATTTTATATAATCATGGGAATGATCATAAACCTATCCATCTCTCATACTACCCTACATTCTATGTTTGTTGCCTATGTATGTTGATGACCACCTACAAGTGGTACCTCAAGGCTACAAAGGCTTTTAAATGGGAGATTTTAAACATGTTAAATACCTTTGAAATTCATAATATATTTTATAGTAATTAAAAAATGGTTTTAAGTTTAAAAGGGATAAAAAGGTGTGTAATCATGTTGAAAGAGCAGATGACTGAATTCTAGGAAAGTTTTCCCAAAAAGTGAAAATAGAGGTCCAGGGGGTTTTTATTGACCTAATATAACATGATTATAAAGTTTATAAAGAATATATATTGGTAAACATTATTTAATATATTATTTATAATATATATTCTGAGTATGCAATTAAATAAGTAAGTGGAAGTTAGAAGTTTGGAGCCTTAAATATGCTCTTAAAAACACTAAAATTCTCCACTAATATCTACATGGTTGTAGTTGTGAATGGATTTTGATATCATAAATTTAAAGTAATTAATTTAATTATGTATAAATGGTATCATGGATGGAATGGATTTAAAATTGGAATTAGGACTATTATCATGATATTGGTGCATGGTTTCCAAGTTTCATGAGTGCATGCAGGTGTTCTTTCTTAGGGAAAATACACACCTATATCAGGGTATACAAATAGTGAGCCAATATGGGTGTTTAGGTGTGGTTTTAAGACACTAAAAATTAATGAAAATATATGGGAATGTGATTTTAACTTATGTAATTAAAATTAAATTTTTAAAAATCATAACCAGGTTTAAATGAGTTGATGCACATGTTTAGGAATCATAGGTAGGGTGTCTCAATCTAGTAGGGAAGGATTCAATTGAGAATCTCAAGTGCACATGAATGGTATAATAATTATGTGAAATTACCTATATTATTTTAAAAATACATTTAAAATCTTAATAATATCTTGCACATTGTTTTCTACACCTAGACTATACAAGTGCACCTACAAGTGCCTCTTCATAAATAGGAAACATAGTTAACAGATGATCAAGTTAAAAAACAAGGCATATGTGAGTTGTTACATTTTTTTGGAGTGATAAGTGAGTTATAATTAATTTAATTATATTTTTAATAGTCTCATTATACCCTCACACATTATGAACAAGGTAGATAAAGGCTCTAATAATGCACATATAACCCCTAACCTAGGCCCTTGCACACAGTCCAATTTTCATAGTCTGCCTTGGAGATTTTATGAAATTTAAATGACCTATTCATGTGATAAATATCCAAAACTATTTAAAAATAATATAAATCACTTTTATAATCCTGACATACATTTATTTTTTCTATGGAAATAGGGGAAGTGCCCTCTATTTTGTCTTAGATATAGGGCACGTCCCAAGGGTGCAAACCTACCGTTTTAGAGATTGAAGGTAAAAGGGTAGGTTAGGAGTTGTTTAAAACTTTAAAATAGGTGTATAAAATTTTATAAAATTTATAAAAACATGATAAAGCATTAAAATGTGACTGAAATATGCCATAATGGCCTAGACCTCGAGGATGCAGACATGCCTATTAGACCTACTTTAGGCCTAAAACCTAAGTCGGGGGTTAGTATCACTTAAAGTATAAAATGTGAATTATAATACATAGAAAAATGTTTATAAATATATTCCATATGTGTTAAATATTCTGGATTACAAAGGAACCCATAGGAATGCCACTTTTGGCTTAAAACCAATTCAAGCCTGCACACAATCAATGCTTTGAAAGTTTGCCTTGGGGTTTTAGATGTTTGAAGGTGCTACATGGGTCGTTTTGACCTAAAATTTTGTGTAGGTATTAAAAATTACCCAAATATAACCCTAATTTAAGTTTTTTTCTTGTAAACTTAGAGTATATATACTCTATTTTGTCTTAGAGGTAGGCTACTTTTAGGCCTATATAGAGGTAAAAAATGGAGAAAATGTGACCTAAATGGGTGTTGGGTACCTTTTAAACATCATGTTATGATTTGGGATGAGTATTAAACTATATTTATCTAGAAATAACATGAACTAGGCCCATGTTTGATGAGAAAACACTAGATAGTGTTGGTGGATAACCATATGCAGTCAAACCCTAGGGGTCTCAATAACGCCTAATTAGTGAAAAAGAAGAAGAGATTAGAAATAATACATGGAAGGATGTAGAGTGAATTTATAGGTTGAAACACTATATGGAATAATGAAGATCATCTGAAAAAGGGGAAAAACCTTATAGGAAGGTGTAAATCCTCAAAGGTGTAGATAGGCTTGTTAGGCAAAGTTTAAGCCTAAGGCCTATTGGGGGTCTAACCTCATTTTTAGCTCTTGATGATATATATATATATATATATATGATTGTTAAATGTTAGGGAGATTGAAATAGACATTTAAAATCCTTTATTAATGAAAATATACCTATGGGAAAGATAATTTTAACTCTAAAATAGTCTAAACATGCAAGAAAGGTATAAAAAAGCTTGATGGGGTAGTTTCAAGCACTCATATATTTTTTGAGACTATGAATGGATACCAAATAAGTTTTTACAAGTTATTAGGGTCTCAATAAATAATTTTTTTCTATGTATTATATGTTCTAATGTCATATATTTATGAATGAAGCTTAAGACTAAAAAACTACCTAAAACCCTACTAAACCCTCAATCAAGACCCGATGGAGAAAACAAGATTAGAGAATTATATAGATGACATGTTTTTACCATAAAATATATCAAAAAATTTAAATTACTCACTTAGGATTCCTCCCATGCTTTTGAGATGTATGGAATTGTATAAACAGGGTGCAAAATAGGGTACTTTCTACCATTTTATGTGTTTTGTAGGTTCTAGAAAAGGTCTGAAGATGAAATTAAGTTTGAGAGGAATATTAGGAATTTTAATAACTATTTATGGTCATTTAATTTGAATAAAAAACTTTTATGTTTATAAACCATAGCTCTCATCTCAGCTAGTCAAAACTAGCATAGTGAACATAAGGGTGATAAGTGTGAAAACCTCAAGTTGATGTCCTTTTAAGGTACACATAAGTAGTATAAATTAATAGAGGGTATTTCAAAGTGTCATACACTCCCTCCCATATATTTTAATGGAAAATATATGCTAATTTTGAGGCCAAGTGTAAAGGGTGATAAAAAAGGGGATTTTTTTAGATTGGAAGTAGTGATGGTTTCCTTCTAGACCTATCCGTAGTTAGTTGTGCGATGTTCAAATAGGTCCAAATCATGAAGGTTTTTTTTTGAGCTAGAATGAGGAGTTTAATGCCACTTTTCATAAGTTTTATTACTTGTATGGACATATTAACCTCTTGAAATTGCATGGTTCATTTCACATATCTTTCTCATGCAAATGTAACCTCTTTTCTTGGATTGATAGGTGTCCAAGTGACCTTTAGATTTCCTTTGTCTTGCCCCCTTCCAAATTCTATAAATATTGACCTCTTTGGATCTTTTGAGTATCCTCCATTAGTTAATGGTGAAACCCTAGCCAATTTTATAATTTAATGTATCTTCAAGCAATAAAATAAGTGAATATGCCTATTTAAATGCTATATAATTGAGTTTTGTTATAATCTTGATGGTCTTGTCTACTAGAAGATTATCTTTTCTAGTATGCTATCCTTGATTGTACAATAAATGTGTAGAAGAGTAACTATTATAGGTCTTTGTTAGTGTTCTCTTTTAAGTATATAGGTGTTTTAAAAGTGGTTCATTATTATATTCTACCAAGGAACCATTCATTACCCTCCTAAGTATTCAAATACCTTTTGAACCTATCATATGAAACATTGATGTAACAATTTGTCTTGTGTTGTGAATTATGTGTGAAGAAGGTTTTGTTTTTCTCTAAGTAGTATAATTTTAGTCATTAGGAGGAAATTCAATATTGGTGTATCACCTTTTAGTTTCTTACTTTTTCCTCTTAGCCCTTTTCATAAAAAGTTGATAGATAAGAAAGTGTTTTAAAGAATGCATCAAGGGAACTATCCCTTCTAGTGATTCATCTTATAAAATTTTTTACCCACAACAAGTGAGATGTTTCCATTATTCCACTTAAATGATGAGAGATATTAATCTCCTTAAGGGGCACATATCCAAGTGACAATAGTTTATGGCATGCCTGATGGGACTCTAAATCCTAGAAGATTGTCTAATATTGGTGTTGGTCTTGGCATAGGTATATCTATAAAAACATCTGAATTCACTACCTGGTGACTTCACTAAGCTTTCAAATCTTTGGTTGCTGATCAGTCCTTATTTTCCATGCCAAAGGTGACCACTAGGTATACTCTAAATGGTATAAGCTTTGATTTTATGCACTTGCCTTTGTATTCTATCAAAAGATTTATATTTGTGAATACCCATCCTTATTCAATGGATTTGGTGTTTAAGAAGTCCAAGTTCTTGCTTAGTTCAACCCATAATACACATATTCTACATTCCAATATAGATAGAAACTAACCTTTTATAACCTTCACTAGATCATCTCCTTTTAATCTTGCCCAATATGACCAATTTCCTAGAGCATCCCTTAAGAGTGTTCCACCTTTTAGTGGATAAGGTCCTATTACTCCCATTGAACATATCAGAGACATAGAAAACTTTTGAAACATTCATAATATCACCAAAGAGAATGTGGCTATTAGTCTATTGGCATTATATTTTAAAGGGAAAGATTTAGATTAGTATGGGACTCTACCTTATAATTCTATTGATTCATCAAATGAACTAGGAGATCTATTGTCTAAGAGGATTAAAGAGAATAGTGATTATTTATCACTATTTGAGAAATTGGCTACTATCAAGAGGGTCCCACAAGAGTTTATTCAAGATTTTAACACTAGATTTCAAAAAACATGTGATAGGATCCTAGCCCTTATGAGACCTACTATAAATTATGCCTTCTTATGGCACTTAAAGGAATTGAATAGTGATGGATCTATGATGATCCAATCCATGGGTTTAAATACACTTCTTACTACCTATGATATAGCTATTAATGTTGAGAATTATCTTGTTCAAGCATGTAAGATTACTCCTAGACCACCAATGCCATTGTTCCCTGATTTGTGGCATCCTAGTCAAGTTACATTACCTACCTTGGCTCCTTTTCCTAGTCAATAAAAGTCTACCCTTACCCCTACCAATGAGATTGATGAATTCAAAATCTTTATTTAAAGTTTTAGTAATGAATTGGTTGCCATTAAAAGGTAATAAGCTCAAAGTTATTGGCCTTACCAATCTTCTAATCAGTTTGGGAAAGTAATAGGCCTCCTTTTCAAGGTAATTCTCAAGGATAAGGTCAAATCACTTAAGATAGACCTTACCAAACTTATAATACTAATGCCCCATCATCTTTTAAAGATCTTGTTCCTATTTACAATTTTGACCCCATCATGCTAGTTTGTCTTGTGAGTCAGTTATTGGTCTTGAAAAGTCCTTCAAATAATCTATGATTAGCATGCCTTTTTGAGTCATTCACTTTGGTTTTCAGAGGATTTTTTGTGAGAAAAGCATCATGGAGGATTCTTTGGGTCCTTAGAGGGTCATTTCTAATAAGTTCAAAGGTTTCTTTCCTTTCGATAAGTTCCATCTTCAAGAAACCTTTAAAAAAGGAATTCTTTTGGAAGGATGGCTTTTTAAAAAAGTTTGAGAAAATTCTTTTGGGAGGAAAAGTTTGATGAATTCTCTCAGAAAACGGACTTTTCAAAAATTATGAGTAATTATTTTTAAAAATGACTTTACAAAAAGTCCAAAGGGTAGTTTCCTTTCAAAAAAGATATTTTCAAGGTTTCCAAAAGACCATTTCAAGAAAGTCAAAGGGTCCATTGCAAAAACTTCAAAGGGTATTTCTCAAAAAAAGGTGTCATTTCCAAGTAAGTTAAAGGGTAATTTCCTTTTGAAAAGGGCATTTCAAGTGGAAAAAGGGGCATTTTTCAAAAATCCAAAGGTCTATTTTGAAAGAATTTTCCAAAATAAAAGTTCATTTTTAAAGGTTTTAATGAATTATTTTAGGAGAATTATCCATTGCAAAAGCTTGAAGACATAATTTCCTTTGGAATTTTTGTTTGAAGGAATTGTTCAAGGAAAAAAATCAAAGAATTTATTTTGGGAGAGAAGTCAAAATGAATTCTTTCAAGGCCAAAATTTTAAAGTAATAAGTTGTAGACAAATTATTTAAAAGAAAATTCCATTTTAAAAATTCCAAAGGGATTCCTTCGGGAGAAAATAAGTCTGAAAAAAAAGAGGAAAATAAAAGGCCACAAGGAAGTCCAAAAAAATTCCTCCAAAGGAATAATCTTGAAGAAAAATGCAATGAATTCTTTTGGAAAAAAGGTCAAAATAATTAGCCTAACGAGATAAGCTTGAAAAAATATCCTGAGGAAATTCTTTCAAAGAAATTATTTGTAAGAAATGTTTAAAGAGAAAAAATCTAAAGGAATTGATGATAATTACACTAACATCAACTTCAACCTCAATAAATATCTATTAGGATCCAAATAACAAATGATGGGCATACAAACATCAAATTTTGAGCTCTAGTAAGTATCCATTTGCAAAGGTCAAGTTTTCAAAGGGTTCATCAAGATTGTCATGAACTTGACACTTGTAAAGATCTCATGATCAAATATTGATGGTCATGGGAGTCCAAGACTATAGTAAGGATCATGCCAAATTTTAAATGCAAGGATAAAATCATTCATAATTGGTAGAGACATGAAACTACCTTTGACATGGCTTTATTAGTTCTATCAAAAGGGAATTAATGCATGAGGGGTTTGAAGATATTTTTGGTTATTTTAAATGGATAATCCTAGGATCAAAGTAGTTGCATTTTTTGATTGTTGAGGAGATCAAAAACAATGAGTGATCTCTAGTTTCTGTTAACTTATTCTCTTAGTTCCCTATTCTAAAATTTAAATACCTCTTCTTTATTATCCTTTATTATATATATACAAGCTTTCAATCCATTGTAAAGATCAATTTTTACATGTTCGAAGAACATCTATATTTTTCCTCTTTTGATGAATAAGGTAGAGTTGATATCTCCTTGAAAGCTTGCATTTTAATGTATTTTTCATGGTCTATAAGGAGATGAAAGTGATATATATATATATATATATATATATATATATATATATATATATATATATATATATATATATATATATATATATATATATATATATATATATATATATATATATATATATATATATAAGGCTTCCTCTTATCTTATCCTTCCATTATACCTACTTTTAAGTGTTAAGCTCATCCTTTTAGGTCACATGGTGTGCTATATCATCTTATTTGTATGGAATGTGCAAGCTCTATCTAGTGTCTTTGATAGGCCTATTTAACAATTACCTTAGATCATGCATAAGCTTGATCCCATATGCAAAATAATGATGCTTAGAGGCTATTATTTGAGTAGTCTAATTATATTTAGGTCCTTATTCATCTTCTCAGTGCATGTCAAGTAGATGAAGGTCATATTTTTTGTGTATCACCATCATAGATAGGATTTACCTTCAAGTTTCTTTCTTACCTTTTCCATCTTCCCTTTTCCTCAAAAAATTGTGGCATATACTAGGGATACAAATCAATACATCAAATGGAGATATCCATTATAATATATAGACTCAACCCATTAATTAGTTCACCCATAGCCTAGGATTATCTCCATGTTTTAACAAAATATGAAGGCCTAAAACTACATTTACAAGGTTACAAGTCTGATTGATAATAGTTTTTGGCATGCCTGGTGGGATCCTCTTGCTCCTTGGCATAGCTATGTTTGGAGTTGAGGATAATTATTTGTAGTAGAGGAAAATATCCATCTTCATCACAAGCTAAATATTCTTTGGGTTACAAAGTTCATAACATCATTCATGTAATTCTTTCATGTGAAAGATTATCATGAGGTCAACTAGTGAAAGTATTCCTTTTGAATTTATTGAGTTTCCTTCTAAATCATTTAAGAGATAAATGTTTATTAGGACAAATCCATATCCTCGAAAGCAATATTTTTCTCCTAGTTATTGTACTATTCTAAACACTCCAATCCCCACTATCCAAATGGATATCAAAAACTAGGTGTTTATTCCATTTAATAGAGGTAGCCCATTGAATTTACCCTAATTTTTTGACATTATAGTGTCTTCCCTCAAGAGTATCCCATTAATATAAGGATAAAATCAAACACTCCTCTTGGGCATATCCAAGATGTAGCTAACCTCTATTTAGTCCATAATGT
Organism: Torreya grandis; assembly: GCA_037957365.1. Classification (NCBI taxonomy): domain Eukaryota; kingdom Viridiplantae; phylum Streptophyta; class Pinopsida; order Cupressales; family Taxaceae; genus Torreya; species Torreya grandis. The sequence continues at coordinate 2,256,026 of JARHVA010002379.1, read as the reverse complement.
TGTTCAGGATAATGTTGCTACTAGATTACTTGCTACTTCCTTCAAAGGAAAAGAATTATAGTGGCATAGAAACCTCTCACTAAATTCCATTTATATTTGGGATTAATTATGTGTAGCCTTAGTAAAGAAATTTGAGGAAAAATATGATCACCTCTTTTTGGTTGAGTAGTTAACTACCATAAAGAAAGATCCTCATGATTTCATGTATAATTTTAACCTTAAATTCCAACAAACATGGACTAGGATAATTGTGTTGATTAGGTCATCTCTTGAATATTAATTACTATATTATTTAAAATATCTTAACTCTGACATTAGTGTGATGATATAGTCAATGGGTAGTACTACTTTATCAAATGCTTATTAGGTTACAATAAGGGTAGAGAATAGTTTAATACAAGCTAGTGAGATAGGAGAGTTGAAAATCTTCCCCTATCTATATTCCTAGAATTGAGGTCTATTATATCCCCTCAAATTCTATCCTTATCTCTTATACCATCCCCTCAAACTCAAATTGTAACCCCTACTAGTCAAGCTAGTGAGATAGGAGAGTTGAAAATTTTTGTACATTCCTTTGGTAATGAAATAGTAAAACACAAGAGGCAATAATTTCAAGCTAATAGTGATTATTAGTAAAAAAATCAAACTACCTATCATCCCTTTAGAGATCAAAGGCCTCCTTATCAGGGTTTTAGAGAGAATAGACTACCTTACTAAGCACAAGGAACCATAACTCCAACTAAGCCATATGCTTCCCTCAATCCTAATGCTTCTTCTACTTCAAAATGCATTATTACCATCCCACCTCAAAACAACTTGATGCAAGATTTAGGTTGGCAGCCCTCAAATCTCAATGATGCCCAAAAGTAGGCTTTGGTATCACAAAACATCACTATTCCACAAATGACACAAGAAGAGTTTTTTTTCAAGGATTTAATTACCAAGATAAAATTTTGGCATCACAAGGATAAACTCAAAAAGTTCAAGGTCAGCTTGATTCCATTAATGTGAACTAGAAAATGGATGATCATGTTGTTTTTACTTAGGGTGTTGAGTTAAAAAATGCAAGTGATCAAGTTATAGCTATAACTAGAGCTAAAATAATATCTATTGATGAGGCTCATGAGGTGAAAAATTCTTAAATTAATAGTAATATTATCTCTAAGAGTACAAAAGAGAAACTTTCTACCACTTTGACTTAGAAAAATTAGAATGTAGAGGTTAGTAAAGTTCATTAGATACCTCTAGTTCATGAGTAGCCAGTGCTTCAAAAACTACAACCAAAGGCTGGTGGGTATCTTTTCAATATAGTAGATTAGATTAAGAATTATAATATTAGAATTATCATGTGGGATTCTCTTTCCATTATAGGATAAAAGGATATGCTCATCTAAGAGATTTCAACTCTCAAATTATCTCCAAAGCCAATTGAGAAAGAAGGTGTTGTCTTAACTAATCTAGATCAAATATCAAGTGAATAAGATGGTAAAGGTGGAAAAAACTGAGATAAAATCAAATAATACTCCTCCTTTATACCTTTATTTGATAGTGGGTGATACTTTGGTTTGTAACTGTATGTTGGATAGTGGAGCTCGTAGCACAGTTATGCCTAAGCAAATTGAAGACAAGCTTGGCTTTTTTATGAGCCAAATACTAAGGTGGTATTGCAATTGGATGGTCACCAATAAAGATATTAGGCATCATAAAAGATATAAAATTTACATTACATGCTTATCCCAATGTTACTATTCACTAGGATGTTATGGTAGACTTGCCTCCTTACTTTGCTATGTGCCTATCAAGGGACTTTACCTCAAAAATTAGGGGATATTTATCAGTTGATTGGAATTATTTAATTTTTATAACCATGTATGGTACCAAGGTGGCAATTCATTTTGAACCTATTGCATGTTTTCATTTGGATCCATACATGCCAAGTATTGTGAACACTAACTGTATCATCTTAGATGAGGTACTAAAAACTATTGGAGTTGAAAATGGATCACCTTTGGATGGAGTTCCAATTTTATTTTTATGAGTGGGATTCCACTTTTCATGATCATGATCCTTATAATTTGATTGAATAAGAAGGACTTGGTGTGTATTTCCTTTATGAGAATGATGCACTAATTTTGGCCATGGTTAAGGATGATGAATCTAGTGAAGGTTTGTGGAAATTATACTTTGATGGATTGAGGAATAAACATGGTACTAGAGATGGAATTATGTTGGTTTTTCGAAAAAAGTATAGATATTTCTCTTCTATTAAGTTTTAGTTTTTTTTTTCAAACAATTTTGTAGAGTATGAGGCATTAGTTCATGATTTGCAGTGGGCTAAGAAGATGAAAGTCAACACCTTACATGTTTTTGGTGATATTGAACTTATAGTTAACCAAGTAAGAGGTCCAAATGCATGTAATTTTTTTTTAAAAATGTTACAGGCATAGAATATCAGATTTACTTGAAAATTTCTAATATTTTAGAATTCAGGTAATACCAAGAGGTGAAAATAAACACACAAATAGGTTGGATACCATTGGGGCAAAATTTATTATCCTAGTTGATATAAAAAGTGAAAAAATTCAATCACACATAAAGGTGGTTTTAAGTCCTTCTATTCTAGATAATCATGATAATTGGTAAGTTTTTGAATATGCCAATCAAATTGTGAGATTCTTGCAAGAAGAGGCTAAGTTTTCATCAAGAAACCAATCAAAGTACTTGCAATAGCTTAGTGTTCAGATTGTGAAACTAAAAACAAATAAGTTACCCAAGGGATTGGTCACACTTGAGAACATTTTTAGTGGTGATGATTAGTTAAGGAAGGATAAGTCATCCTTGTCAACAAAATAAGAGCACTATGCCAAAGTAGAGATTACAACTGGTAAGATTTTGAAGTTAGGTAAGGTATGTACTCCTTCACAAAAATAAGATTTTAGTTAGTCATTCAAAAAATTTATTGATGTATTTTCATGGAAATATAGTGATCTCAAGGGATTTTACCCAAGTCTATCTCAACACATCATTGAGTTAGAGGCTAAAACTAAACTAGTGAGACAAAGACAAAGGCCCATTAATCCTAAGCTTGAGCCTTTAATGAGAGTTGAGCTTCATAATCTCATAGAGTCAGCTATTATATTTCCCATCAAGCACTTAACTTGGGTGGAAAATCTTGTTCTATTATAGAAAAAGAATAGTGAGATTAGATTTATGTTGTCTTTCATGATTTGAATAAAGCTTCACTTAAAGATCACTATCCATTTCCATCAATGGAACAAATTTTATAGCTAGTTACAAATTCATAGAGGTATTCTTTGTGGGATGGATATAGTGGCTACAATCATAATTTGGTCAAGGAAGAGGACTAATTTAAGCTAGCCTTCACAACCAAGTGGGGGGCATTTACATATAAAAAGATGCCCTTCGATTTATCTAATGCTAGAGCAACCTTTTAGAGATCCATGGCTATAGAATTCCAAGGCCTTCTTAACAAGTTTCTACTTGTTTATTTGGATGATATAATAGTGTTTTCAAAGAGTTAAAGTGATCACAAGGTTCATCTCAAGCAAGTGTTCAAAAGGTGTAGGCAATATGGGGTATCTCTAAATCCCAAAAAGTGTCTTCTCAATTCATGAAGATAAGCTCCTTGGACATGTGGTTTCAAAGTATGGTTTAAGAATATATTATAAAAGGGTATACTCCATTCTTTCACTCTCATTTCTTAAGCACAAAAAGGCTTTGCAAAACTTCTTCAGGAAAATCAATTTCATAAGGAGATATATCTTAGATTTTTCCAGTTAAGCTAAGCCATTTATAGCCATGTTAAAGATCATAGCTTCAACTGGTCCAACAAAGGAATAAAGAGTTTTTAGGATATTAATAAGGCCATATCTAGAGATCCTACACTTATAAATCCATATTTCACAAAATATTTTATTTTTTATACATATGCTAACATGGACACCATTTTAGGTATTCTTATGAAACAAAATCATGAGGCTTTAGAGTAGATAATAGCCTTCTTTATTCAAATATTGGAAGAGTATGAACTAAGGTATTATTTTGTTGAAAAACATGTGCTTTTATTTATAAGGTCTCTCAAAAGCTTTAGGTACTTGTTGTCTAGCAATAAGATATACCTAATGGTTTCTCAATTGATCATCAAGGAGTTCCTTTTGAAAAAAGATATGAATGAAAAGAGGGATGGTTGGATAGCCAAGGTAATGGAGTATGATATGGAAATTAAGGTCACAAAGCTAGTTATAGGTAAAGGACTTTGTGATCATCTAGCTCAAGATTTTCAAGAGAGTAATGAGGTTTTCTTAGTGTCAAATGATGAAGAGGTTATAGTCAGTGATACCTCACCTTCCAAATGGTTTCATGACTTGGTAAGATATATCAAAGATTTTATTTATCCATCTCACCCAAGTGATTTAAAGAGAAGATATTTTAGGTTGTAATAAATTCTATTTTTTCTTGTTCATGGTGTTTTGTTCAATAAAGATATCAATGGTATGTTGTTAATGTGTATTGATCCAAGCTAATCTCAGATATTGATTGAAGAATTTCATGATGGATATGGTGGAGGAAATTTTTCCACAATAAATATATCCCTTAAGATCATGAGAGATGGGTACTATTGGCCTAGTATATTTGGTGATTGCCATGCATGGGTTAGGAAGTGCAAACAGTGTGTTATGTTTGTAGGAAAAGTGAAACTTATAGCCTTAAATATTTAACCAATTGTGATGGATCAAACCTTTATCCAATGGGGATTGGAATTTATTGGTTTCATAAATACTCCTTTAATTTTAGGGCATAAATTCATTCTAACTACTACAGATTACTTCACTCATTGGACATAAGCAATGACATTGAAAGACGCAAATGAAACTGATGTTCTAAATTTCTATGAAGGTTTGTTTACTAGATATAGAGTTAATTCAACTATTATTTTTTATAATGAAATGGATATTGTGATAAATAGGATCAGCCAATGGGATGTTCAACATGGGATTTATCTATACACTTCATCAAACGATTATCCACAAGGTAATGGCCTTGCTAAAGCTATGAATAAGAACCTATTAAGGATCATAAGAAGGACTATTGAAAACAATTAGATGTCATGGCATCTCAAGTTTAATTTATCTCTATGGGTTGATAGGATCACCTTCAAAATATCAATATCCAACTCTCCATACAAGCTAATATATGGTAAGGAAGCAAGGTTACCCATTTCTCTTGAGTTTCATGCTTTAGAGATAATGAATCAACTTGAGTTATTAGATAATGAACCTATGCAGATCAGGTATGATAATCTTATCAAGTTGGAAGAATTAAGAAATTAGTCCATGCTAGCCATGTAAATTCATCAAGCATAAGTGAAGAGAGATTTTGACAAGCAAGCTTCTTCATGAAGTATTAAAGAAAGAGATTTGGTCCTCAAGTGGGATGAGGATAGAGATAAACTAGGAAGGCACACAAAGTTTAAATTAGTTTAGAGTGGTCCATATACAATCTCTACCTACAAATCCCACAATGCCTTCCAAATTGTAAAGATGGATGGTGAAGAGTTTCTAATCCCAGTCAATGGGATAGATTTAAAACATTGCTACTGAAGAGATAAGTTCATTGTACATAGTTTTTTTGTTTTCCTCTAAGTGTTGTTCAAAAACATTAGTTTTTTTGTTTTGTCCTAAATAAGTGATTTGTTTGCACTTTTTATTTGTTTAGTTAGTTTTCCCTATTTTGTGTGTTTCCCTTCTTATTTTGGAGGGATGAAAGTTGTCTTATTTCAAATCAAAAGTTGTACTTGCAATCATGGATCAGATTTATCATTTCTTTATGAGCCCAAATGTCATGTCTATGGTCTGGTTCTCAATCATAGTAGGCATTATTCAAAGTTGAATCACCAAAATGCTAACAATTCTAACCTCGTAGGTTATGTTATCACCCCTACTATTCAAAACTTTGTCCATATCATGTCAATTTGTCTTGTGAGTCAGTTGTTAGTCTTGAAAGTCCTTGAAATAATCCATGATTAATAGGCATTTTTGAGGTATTCACTTTGGTTTTTAAAGGAATTTTGTTAGAAAAAAATCATGGAATATTCTTTGGGTCTTTAAAGGGTCATTTTAGGAATTTCAAAGGGTTAATTCCTTTTCGGAAGGTCTATCTTCAATAAACCTTTAAAAAAAGGAATTCTTTCAAAAGGAGAACTTTTTTATAAAGTTTGAGAAAATTGGTTTAGGAGGAAAAGTCCAATGAATTCTTTTGAAAAAGGGACTTCTCAAAAAGTTCAAGGAATTCTTTCAAAAAAAGGATTTTACAAAAAGTCTAAAGGGTTCTTTTCAAAAATTTTGAAGGGTTCTTTACAAAAAGTCTGAAGGGTACTTTCCTTTTAGAAAAGATATTTTAAAGGTTGTTGAAATACCATTTCAAAAAATATGAGGGGTCCATTGTAAATACTTTGAACGGAAGTTATTATAAAAAGAGGTCATTTTCAAGAAAGCTAAAGGGTACTTTCCTTTTGGAAAGGGCATTTTAATTATAAAAAGGGGCACTTTTCAAAAATCCAAAGGTCTATTTTTTTAAAAAAATGTTTGAAATAAAAGTCCATTTTCAAATGTTTGAATGAATTATTTCAGGAGAATTGTCCATTAAAAAATCCTGAAGACATAATTTACTTCAAAAATTTTGTCCAAAGGAATTGTTCAAGAAAAGAAAATCAAAGAATTTATTTTGAGAGAGAGGTCTAAATGAATTATTTCAAGGTAAAAATTTTGATGCAATAAGCCATAGAAAAATTATTTGAAATAAAATTCCATTTCCAAATTTATAAAGGAATTTCTTCAAGAAAAAATAATTTTGAAAAAAAAGAGGAAAATAAAAGGCCATAAGGAAGTCTAAATAAATTCATCTGAAGGAATAATCTTGAATAAAAGTGAAAATAAGTATCCTAAAGAGATAAGATCAAGAAAAAAGCCTACGTAAATTATTCTAAAGGAATTGTCCATAGGATATGATTGAAGAGAAAAAATTTGAAGGAATTGATGACAGTTGTGTGGACATCAAATTTAGCATAAAAAAATAGTTGATGGGATTCAAAAAACAAATAATGGGCCCATAAACATAAAATTTTAATCCCTAATAAGTAGTTATTCATAAAGGTCAATTTTTCAAAGGGTTCATCAAGATTACCACAAGCTTGACACTTGTCAAGATCTGACGATCGAATATCAATGATTTTGTGATTCCAAGACTATAGTAAGGAGCATGCCATGTTTTAAATGTAAGGACAAAATCATTCACACTTGGAAATGACATGTAGCTACCTTCGACATGGCTCTATCAATTCTATTAAAAGGGACTTAAATGAATGAGGGGCTTGAGGACATTTGTGGTGATTTTGGATCTCTAATCCTAGGATCAAAGTAGTTGTATGATTTGAATGTTGAGGAGCTCGAGAACAACAAGGAGTGATCTATAGTTACTAGTAACTTTCTCTCTTAGTTCCCCACTCTAAAATGTAATTCCATATTATTTATTGTCATTTTTTCTATATATACAAGTTTTCAAGCCATTGTAAAGATAAAATTTTCTATGTTTGGAGAACCCCTATACTTTGCCTCTTTTGATGAATAAGGTAGATTTCATATCTCCTCAAAAGCTTGTGTTTTAGTGTATTTTTCATGGTCTATTTGGAGAAGAAAATGATAGGTAAGGCCTCCTCTCATCTTATCCTTTCCATTATACCTATTTGTATATGTTAAGATCATCCTTACAAGTCACATTGTGTCCTCTATCATCTTGTTTGTATGGTAAGTGCAATCTCTCTCTAGTGTCTTTGACAAACCTATTAAACAATTTTCTTAGATCAAGCACAATCCTGAGCCCCTATACAAAATGTTGATGCTCAAAGGTTTCCATTTGAGTAGTGTAATTATATTCACATCCTTGTTCATCTTTTCAATGCATGTCAAGTAGATGAAGGTCATATTTTTTGATGTATCACCATCATAAATAGGACTTCCCTTCAAGTTTATTTCTTAACTCTTCCCTCTTCCCTTTTAATAAAAAACTCATGGCATAAACTAGGGATCCTATGTGATGCACCAAAGGGAGATAGCCATTAGAATATAGAGACTCAATCTATTGACTTGGTCACCCATAGATTACGATTATTTCCATGTTTCAATAGACTTTAAAACCTTAAAACTACCTTCACAAGGTTGCAATTCTAATTGACAATAGTTCCCACTAAAAATAACTTTATTCAAGAACAACCATTCTTTCATTCCTATGACCAAAATCAAGAACAAGTTACATATGCTAATGAAATGCATAATCAAGAAATAAAAATGTAACGTAGTCAAACACCTCAAGTTTCCAATTTTGAGGTGCCAATAGAAAATGGAATGAAAAGTGGAATGGAAAATGGACAATCATAATCTAATTCTCTCTTATAAATCATTTGGAGAGAAAATTTTGTGCCATCAATCATTTGGGAAATTCAAGTAATGTGAATGCTAGTATAACCTCTAACACTAGGTCTAAGAAGAGGGTTGTTGAAGAGACACCAGGGGATAAAAGATGACCTGATGTGACTTATAAATCATCTCTAATGGTGGCTGGGTTTAATTTATCTCCTAATGTGTAGGAAAATTATAAGTTTGAGAATGTAAAGCCAACTCCTACACATCCACCTTCGTAAGCTACACCACAAGGTACTAGTGCTTCCAAAGAGCCTCTTAAGGTGAGTAATCCTTATATCAATGTTATGGATTATATTAAGAAGTTACACATGGATATTTCATTGTGTGATTCATTGAAAATACTAGGATAAAAATATATGCTTCAAAAACAATTGTAAGGACTAGGTAAGCAAGTTGGATTATCTAAGAGTGAGAATGTTGTTTTGGTAAATGAAACTCATCCCATTGATGGAAAAGTGAATAAAACTGATAATACTCCTCACTTTTATCTATATTTGATCATTGGTGATAACCTAGTTCATAATTTCATCATAGATAGTGCGGCTAGTACTTCAAGTTATGCCCAATTCAATAGTGGATAAAATAGGCCTCAAGTATGAACCAATGGCTAAAGGAGTCCTATAATTAGATGGATCACTAGAAAAGACCTTAGGAGTAGTCAAATATTTGAATTTGATTTTACATTATTTTCATATTTTTTCTATCCCTCATGATGTGGTTATGTCATATTTACCTCCATACCTTTCTCTTTATTTATCAAGAGAGTTTATAGCCAAGATAAGTGGATACTTGGTAGCCAGTTGGTCATTTATGGTTTTTAGGATAAATTATGGTACTAAGGTGAATATTTAATAAGATCCTATTCATCATAATAATTTATATCCCTAGATACATAAAGTTATATATTTTAATTATGAAATTCTTGATGAGGAAGAGCTTCACATGGACCAATCTCCAGCTTCTTCTCTTGAAGGAGTTTTTGATTTATTTTTAGATGAATGGGGAGCTAAAAATTATGAACATGATCCTTATAAATTCATAGAGGATTCTGGTCTTGGAGTGTATTTCATTCATGAGGAGGAATCTTTCATGCCAAACTTGATTAAGCTAAGTGAAAACATGGACGGTTAATGGTAGCTATTCTTTGATGGATCTATAAGCAAGGTTAGAGCAGGTGGTGGAGAAATGTTGGTTTCTCCATCTAAGGAAAGGTATTATTCCACTTTCAAAAATTTCTTCTCTTGTAATTTTAATGTGGTAGAATATGACGCCCTCATTCATGGCCTTGAGTGGGATAAGAAAAGAGGTGTGAAAGAGTTACAAGTGTATGGTAATAGTGAGTTAGTTATGAATTAAGTAAGAGGCCAAAATTTGATTAAGAACTTTTTGTTTAAGTCCTATAATCATAGAGTGTGCCATATTGTGGAATATTTCTAGTCCTTAAAAATCCAATCTATCTTAAGAGAAGAAAATAAACATGCTGATATGTTGGGAATAATTAGAACCCAATTTGATGTTCTAAAGAGGATAGGAGAAGATAAGAATTGGCCATATCTTAAAGTGAATGTAAGGCCCTCTATACTTGATAATTTCACTAGTTGGAAAATGTTTGATAATAACCAATAAATATCTCTTTTTATATAAGAGAAGGTTTAGTTTTCTTCCAATAATTAGTCTAAACTATAGTAGCAATATGGAGGGTAGATTGTACAATTGAAAACTAACAAGATACCTAAAGGCTTAGTCACACTCGAGATCATCTTCAATGATGATGATCAATTGAAGAAAGAGAAGGAAATCATCTCTAATAAGCAAGAAAACTATGAGAGAGTACAAATCTTCAAAGATAAGTTGCTTTTTCTTGGGAAGGTATGTAATAGTGAAGACAAAATGCTTTCATTGAGTTATGCAAGGAATTTTATGATGTATCTGCATGGGAATATAGTGATTTAAAGGGCTTATATCCAAACTTAGATCAACATAACATAGATATAAATGAGAATTCTAATCCTATCGATGGAATCTCTCTCAACCTAAAGAAGTGTGTGTTTATTTTACATAAAGTCAAACTTTTAGGACATATTGTCTCAAAAAAAGTCCTATCTATAGATCGTGGAAGGGTGAGTACAATCTTGGCATTGACTTTGACCAAACACAAGAAATGGTTTCAAAGTTTATTTTGAAAAATTAATTTTATAAGGAGTTTTATTCTTAATTCTGATAATTTGGTCAAGCCTGTAACCTCTATGCTAAGTAAAGGTGAAGTGTTTACTTAGACAAGGAGAGAGAAAGAAAGCTTTGAAGAGATCAAGAAAGATATTGCTCAATCTCCAACTATTAAAAGTCTTAATTTCTTAAAGGATTTCAACTTATATACCTTTGGAAATGAAGAATTAATCTCTACCATGCTCACTCAATCAAATGAAGAATTTTTGGAGTAGCCTATTGCCTTCTTTAGCCAAGGTTTGGAAGGTTATGAGGTAAGATACACCTATGTATAGAAGCAAGTACTTTTAGTTGTTATAAAGATAAATAAATTTAGGCATATGTTACCTAACAACAATATTCATATATTTTTACCTCATCCTAGTGTCAAATACTTATTTTTGACCAAAAATATCAATGAAAAATGGGTTCGTTAGATCATAAAAGTGGTGGAGTATTATGTAGAAATCAAGACAACCAAGCTAGTAAAAGGAAAGGGGTTATGTGAGCACCTTGCTTCAGATTTGAAGGAAAAAAAAGAGGTTTTCTTATCACTTCATGATAATCCTATGATAGTTACATATTCATCAATGAGGAGTTAGACACAAGAAATGATCCATTTCCTTCCAACCAGTGAATGTACACAAGGCCTAGTTAGAGTTAAAAGAAGGTACTTCATATTATAATCTATTCCTTATGTACTTGTTGATGGAGTGTTGTTTATAAAAGGACTTATTAGATGTGTTATTTAGATGTTTTGAATTAGATAAAATTGAGAAAATATTTCTTGAGTTTCATGATGGACCAACTAGTGGTCACTTTCCTCCAAGAACCATAGCTATTAAGACTATGAGAGATGGATATTTTTGGCCTAGTTTGTTCAAAGAAACCCATGCTTGGGTAAGTATATGTAAAAAATGTGCTATATTTGATGGTAAACAAAATACTTTAGCCTTACCTCTTCATCCAATACAAGTAGACCAACCTTTTATGCAATGGGGTCTAGATCCCATAGGCCTAATCAACCCACCTTCTAATGTTATCCACAAGTGGGTGTTGACTGATACAAATTAATTTACAATATGGGTGGAGGATATTAATCTCAAGGAATCAAATGAAAGTTAGTTATAAACTTCTATGAAGACATAGTGATAAGGTTTTGGGCTCCTTCAACAATAATTTTAGATAATGCATTAGATTTCCTTGGAATGAAGATAAGTGAGTGGGATCTAAAACATGGAATTTATCTTAGTACTTCCTCCAACTATTATCCATAAGGGACTGGACTAGTGTCCACCAATAAGAATCTAATCAAGATCATAAAGAGGCTAATGGAGGAAAACTAAAGGACCTAGCATTTCAAGTTGAAGATATCCCTTTGGGTTGATAGGATCACCCTTAAGAGAGAAATTAGAAACTCACCATATACACCTTTTTATGGGAGAGAATCTAGATTTCCTATTTCACTTGATCTACTAGCTTCGGATCTCACTTATCAGCTGGCGTTGATGGAAAATGAAAGCATGAAAGTTAGGTTATGTGAGTTGATGGAGCTTGAAGAGACAAGAGATCAAGCTATGTAAACTATGAGATCACATAAAGATCAAAAAAAAGAGACACTTTGACAATAAAACAATGCTAAGAATCTTCTAAGAGGGATACATTATTCTAAAGTGGGGTAAAGATAGGTCTAATCTTAGAAAACACACAAATTTTGATGCTTTTTTGAGTGGCCCTTATGTTATCACCCAATACAGGTAACACAATGCTTTCTAACTCTCAAATTTGGTTGGATAGGAGCTTCATAGCTCACTCAATGGGATGCATCTTAAACATTACTACAAAGATTATCTTCTCTCCTTGTACATAGTTGTTATTTTCCTTATTTTCCCTAAGTCCTTATGTATACGCGTGAGTCTTGTGGATGTCTTACTTTGTCATGTGTTTGATTAGTGTGTTGTGGTTATTTTGTGTGTGTGTTTTAGTGAATTCCCTTCTATTTATCTTTAATAGTTAATTGACTTCCTAGCCCATGGATTGATAAGGCTACTGGTCTTTAGTATAAAAGGCATACTACCCTCATGAGTCACCATTTTGTTGACCAAATTTGAATTTTAGGTCAAATTTGGAAACCTATATGTAAAAAAATTTATTTTATATATGTTTAGGAGTATAAATATTTGCCATAGGCTATATTATAGTTTGTTTGATGTTATCTAATGCATTTTTAGCCTTAGTCATGTCTAATAGGTTTATTTTTCATTTTGAGACTTTTAGTGAGATTTTAAGGGTCATAAATACAAGTGGAATGGTTATAAAGGTGAACATATGTATTTTTTACTTGAAAACATCAAATAAGTTAGGTTATCTATCAAGGATGTTAGTTACATCATAATATTTTAGGTTATCTAACTGAAATTCAAGAAACCAACTAAAAAAGGGAGAATTTAGCACTTATATAGCCCATTGGGAAGTGTGCCACATGTTATAAGATCATGTAAGGACTATTCATCTTCCTCAAACTCATCTTAATGTTTTATTTTATTTTTAAGTGCCATTTTTAAGCCAAAACCATTGTATTTCTTCCTTGCATTTCTAGACACACAAAAGTGACATTAGGTTTGTGCTTGGTACATATAGCTCAAGAGGTGTAAGTGAAAATTATTTTGGGAGGTTTAATACACTTAGAGACCTTAATATACATATTAAGAGTGTATTGATCAATTTTTAGTCATGAACCATCCAAATGAAGTTGACTGTACTTTTGTGCTAGTTATTTTATGCACCTTATAGGTTTTACTCCATTTTGGTCAACTATGTACAAACCAATTGGTAATGTTCACTCTAGAGGATGTTTTATACCTTATAATATGATATAAATACTTATTTTTATGTTACATGGCGTTTTTATGGGTAAGTTTTCCCATGTTGCAAGAACATACCATCATGTGCAGTCTTAGTCAAAGTTCTTGTTTGTAGAATGTTGGTCTCCTATAAAGGCCTCATGTAGTTATAATATGGTGTTAAACATGTATCAAATACATATATTTGACTCCTTCCATTTTTTTTCACTATATCATGATTTGGGCATCTTGCAACCTTACCTTTCCTTACAGTTAACTCTTTTCCCAATTTCACTTATAATCACCTACATAAGTTGGTTTATTTTATTCATGGAGTTGTAATTAGGGTCTATTAGTTATTAAAGTAATAAATATATTATTATAGTCCACTTGGATGCTTGGTAAAAGTACAATTTTGGTGACAATATCATTCATCATGCTAAACCAATCATTCTAGATACCCCTACCTACTTTGTTCAGATGTCTGCAAGTGTTTTTAACATTAAAATGGATGATTTAGAAATTTTCTCCACTTCTTAATTTAAATCATGTATTTTAGGGGTTAAATTTTAATTCAAGTTACTCTTGAGAATCATTAATCTATTTTCTACTCCATTCTGGCCACCCTGCCTACATATAGCTCATATGCACTCATAAGAGCCTTTTGTTGACATCATGAGAAAATATGGAAGCTTGATATGGGTTTAAATATTATATTATTGATAATGGTTCATTGAGACACTTTTTCTAATCATGGTAATGATCATAAACCTATCCATATCTCATATTTCCCAAGATTCTATGTTTGCTGCCTATGTATTCTGATGAGCACCTGTAGGTGGTACCTCAGGGCTCTAAAAGATTTTCAATGTGAGATTTGAAACATGGTAAATAGATTTTAAATTACTAATAGGTAGTGGAGTCATTAAAAACTAGTTTGAAGTCTCAATTTACAAAAATGTGTGCAATCATGTTGAAATAATAGATGATTGAATTCTAGGAAAATTTCCCCAAAAAGTGAAAACAAAGGTCCAGGGATTTTTTGTTGAATTATTACAACATGATGACAAAGTGTTCCAAAGAATATTTATATATTTTTAAAGCTTATTTCCTCTATTATGGACAAGATATATGACAAGGATGGGATTTACGAAATAAGTGGAAGTTAGAAGTTTGGAGCCTAAAATATGCTCTTAAAAACACTAAAATTCTACACTAATATCTACATGTTTGTAGTTGTGAATGGATTTTGATATCCTAACTTGAAAAAAATTCATTTAATTATGGCTGAGATGGTATCATGGATTGAATTACATTAAAATTGGAATTAATATCAATATTATGATATTTATGCATGGTTTTCAAGTTTCATGAGTGCCTACAGGTGTCCTTTCTTAGGGAAAATACACACCTATATTAGGGTATACAAACATTGAGCTAGTATGCATGCTTAGGTGTTGTTTTATGACACACAAACTGAAATAAAATATAGGCTAATGTTATGTGACCTTATGGAATTCAAATTAGGTATTTAAACATCATGACCAATATTAAATGAGCTAATGCACATCTATATGAATCATAGGTAGGGGCTCTTAATCTATTAGGGAAGGACTCAGTTGAGAAGATCAAGTGTACATGAAGGGTATAATAATGATGTGAAATTAAATATATGATTCTAAAATGATATTTTAAATATTAATAAGGTCATGTACATTGTTTTCTAGACATAAACTATACAAGTGCACCTATAAGTGCCTCTTCTAAATAGGAAACATAGTCAACAATCTATTAAGTTGAAAATCAAGGCATATGTGAGGTGTTTGGATAATTTGGAGTGATAATTGAGTTTTAATTAATTTAATAATATTTTTAATAATCTAATCATACCATCACACATTATGAATTTTTGTATAGGGAGTACTCATGACCAAAATATAATATTAATTTAAGTGTTTTTCTTGTAAAATTAGGGAACATATCTTTTATTTTGTCTTAGAGGGAGGCCACTTTTAGGCCTACATAGAGGTGAAAAATAGAGAAAATGTGACCTAAATGGGTGTTGGGTGCCTTGGAAAAATTATTTGATTATTTGGGATGATTTATTAACATATATTAAGATATAAAAACATTAAATTGGCCCAATTTTTATGATAAAACACTCTAAAGTGTTGGTGGACAAACATATGCAGTCAAACTCAAAGTGTCTCAACTAGGCTTAATTAGTGAAAAAGGAAAGGGGATGATAAATAGTAAATGTAAGGATATAGGGTGACTTTATATGTTATAAAACACAAAATTTATAATTAATATCATACCATAGAGGGGAGAAACCTTATATTAAGGTCTAAATCCTCAAAGGTGTAGACATGCATGTTAGGCAAGGTTCAAGCCTAAGGCCAATTGTGGCTCCAACCTCATTTCTAGATCTTGATGAGATATAAAAATGATTGTGACATGTTATGGAGATTTAATTATTCATTTTAAATATTTTTTTATTAAAATAAACATGTGCAAAATCTAAATTTAACTTTGATATAGTACAAGCATGCAAGAAAGTTAGAAACAAGCTCAATGGGGTGGTTTCAAGTTTACTCATATCTTTTTGGAGACTATGCATGGATACCAAAGAAGTTTTTAGGGGTAATTAGGGTGTCAAAAAATAATGTTTATTTCATTTACTTGTAGTTAAAACATCATATCTTAATGAATAAATCTTAATACTAAAAAATTGCCTAAAACGCTATTAAACCCTCAATCAAGACCTAATAGAGAAAACAAGCTTGGATAACTATCTAGATGACATAGTTTGAAAATGAAATTGATTTTAAATTTTAAAGGACTCACTAAATGTCCCTCCCATAATTTTGAGTTGTATGGAACTGTATGGAAAAGGTTCAAAATAAGGTATTTTTACCATTTTATGTGTTTTATAGGTTCTAAAAGAGGTCTGAAGATGGAATAAAGTTTGAGAGGAATTTTAGGAATTTTAATGGATAAATATGGTAATTTAATTCCAATAAAAAAACCCTAAGTTTACAAACCAGAGCTCTCATCCAATCAGTCAAAACTAGCATAGTGAACATAAGGGTGAGAAGTGTGAAAACCTCAAGTGTATGTCCTTTTAAGTTACACCTGAGTAATCTAAGGACATGGAGGGTATTTAAAAGTGTAATAAACTCCATCCCATGGATTTTAATGAAAAAATTATTCTAATTTTTAGGCTAAGTCTAAGGGGTAACAAAAATGAGGAGTTTTTTAGATTGTAGGTAGTGATGGCTTCCTTCTAGGAGTTTTTAAATGAGAAGGACTACAACCAATGCATGGATAGTCATGTATAAAATCATTCCCTCTCATACCAATAATAATACCTATCCACATTCATTTTTGGGACATTAAAATAGGTCTAAATCATGAAGGCAATTTTCTAAGCCAAAATGAGGAGTTTCATGCCACTTTTCATAAGTTTCATCACTTGTGTGGACATCTAAACCTATTGTAATTGCTTGGTTTATTTCACATATATTTATCATGAAAATTTAGACTATTTTATTATATTTTCATGTTTCTATGTGACCTTTGGACTTCCCTTGTCTTTACCCCCTTACAAATGCTATAAATATTGACCTTTTTGGCTCTTTTGAGTAGCCTCCTTTGCTAAATGGTGAAACCCTAGCCAATTTCGTACTTGAATTTCTTTTGAATAAATAAAAGTGAATGTTACTACTTAAATGCTGTAATTTTTTTTATTTTTTCAATGTCGTTGGTCTTGTCTAGTATAAGATGATCTTTTCTAACATGTTATCCTTGATTGTCCACCAAATTGTAGAAGAGTAATTGTTACAAGTATTTGTTAGTGTTATCTTTAAGTGTATTTGTGTTTTAGAATTGTTTCATGACTTTACTCTCCCAAATAATCATTAATTACCTACATAAGAATTAAAATACCTTTTGAACCTAGCATATGAAACATTGATGTAACAATCTGTCTTGTGTTGTAAGTTTTTTGTGAAGAAGGCTTTGTTTTTCTCTTAGTATAATTTCATTCATTAGGATAAAATTAAATATTGGTGCATCACCTTTTAGTTTATAAGTTTTTCCTCTTAGCCCTTTTCATACAAAGTTGATAGATAATAAAGTGTTTCAAAGAATGCATCAAGGGAAGTAACCCTTCTAGAGATTCATCTTACAAAATTATTTAACCACCATAAGTGAGATGTTTCCATTGTGCCACTTCAATGAGGAGAGAGGATTATCCTCAAGGGGTGAAAATACAAGTGACAAAAATTATATTTAATTATATCTGAAAGGAATAGTGAACTCATTCAATCCATGTAGAACCTAATTTATCCATAACACATACCTTAATCCTATAACCTCAAGTGTTGCCAAAAAAAAATGTAGTGGATGTTGATTGTGTTTCCTCTTATACCATATCTATAATTTTGGTACCTATTTCATAATTCCAACATAATAAATTGGATGGTATATTCTATAAGTTTAGGAAAACTAACCTAGAAATCATAAACTAATTATGAAATCTAATGATAGGAAACATGAAATTAGTCTAAGAAATGTGAAAGGCTAACCTAGAAAAGCATAAAATATATTATATAAAGTAGGAAATGTAATTTAAACCAATATATACATATAATATTAAAATAATTTATAAGAGTATATAGTTGGATTAGCCATGAAATATTATTTCAAAAATTATCCATTGAATAGAAAATCAAGGTCATCAACTTGGAGGTCCTTCAAATGAAATGCATTGTTACCTAGAATTTTGGATATTTGATATGGGCCAATCCATAAATGAGTGAACTTATCATGTTTCCATTTATTTTAATTAGTTTATCCCATAAAATCACTAGGTATAAAATCCTAATATAATTATTTTTAGACCTTTTGTAAAGCCACCTTTTAATGAAGTCGTAGTGTTTGTTGCAGTTACGTAGTGATTCATTTCATGCATCTTTCATTTGGACTATGTCAAGTAGTCTAGGTTAGTTTATTTCATCTTCTCCCATGTATTATTACATAAATTAGTATCATATTAACCTGAGAGTGATAGGTAAGACTGACTACTATCCATATACTAGTAGGAAATGTGAGTCCTTGAGGGCTTGTTTATGATTTATTATGTCCACCCATAGTGCATACTTCAACAGTGAATGCCACTCCCTAGGTTTATCTTATGTTAACTTCTTTATAAAATTCATTATATTATTAGTGGTGGAAAAAACTAATCTATTTCCTTGGTATAATCATTTGATGAAAACTTGATCGTAATTTGGTTATTTGAAGTCCATTTAATGAATTATGTAGACTGAAAGGAAGGACCACTTTCACATACCAAGGAGATGGAAGTGTCAAACTTGGTATATATGTTTTCTTCTATAAATTTCATCACATCTTGGGATATATATATCATAGTGGCTACAAATTTTATAAATATGGTATAATAATCCATGGTTGTTAGGATAAATGTATGCCCTAATAAGTAATTTGGGTTGATCACCCCAACAAAGTCGAGACCCCATTGAGAAAAAGAACATTCCTCAATAACTAGATGTAAATGATTGGTAATAGGCACTTACCTTTTTACAAACACTTGGCATTTATGGTAGGTCTTGAAATGATTGTGATCATCTTAGAAAATCCTAGGTTATTAGTATCTCATTCTCAAGATTTTATGAGTTGTTGCATTACCTGAGGAATATCCACTACCTATCTTATAGTGTAGATTATTTATGATGTCCATAACTTATTATTTATAAATACACCTCAAATAGATGCCTTCATCATTATTTTGGTATAATTTAATCCTAAGGGCTTGCATATTATCTATAATTATCTCGTGGGGACATATACCCATGACTAACTAGTGGATGATGTGTGCATAGCATTCACCATTATCAACCTAAATCTCATTGATTTGATCAATGTAAATGCATGGATCATTCTCAATCATGAGATAAATGATTACCTATCCTCACACCATATTGGTTAGTATAATTTAAAGGTCAAACTCCTATATTTTTTTCCCTCCAATTACTTCTTCTTTCACATAATTCATTTTGGACAAGCATGAGCTTGATTGATAGATATAAAACAATGGAATATGTCTTGTTACTTATAATATAATTCATGAACTTATTCACAAATTTGATCAGTGAATATATTTAATTATCTACCATTTAATACTTCAACTCTACATCCTTTAGATTAGTAATCATGAATGCAATTAGATGTCTAGTATCATCTATGTTTTGTGTGAGTATTAATTTTATAGTGTGATTTGAAGCAAATGAATAAAGGAATAAATCCTTAGTGTTGTTTAGGATAATTATTACTAGAACTTGAGCAATGAAAATTTTGATATCTTTGAAATCCTTCTTGGATTCAATTGTCTATTATATTTTAGTGTCTTTATTTAACATGGCATTCAGTGGGTTGATAATCTCTATAAATATAGAAATGAATTTCCCTAAAAAATTATCTTTCCAAAGAAAGGCTTTAGTTCTTTCTTGTTGTTAAGAGGAATTCACTTTAAAATTTCTTAGATTCATTTTATGTTAATGGAAATAACATATTTGGTAATGGTAGCCTAATAATTTTCCTTCAATGACTCCAAAGATGTTCATATTTGGATTGATTGATGTTATATATCTTTGAAATTTGTCAAATAATTTTTGTAGGTGATCTACATGATCAACTCTATTATTTGAAAAAAATGTTAGCTAATTCATTTTTATGATGATGAATTTTTTAGAATGTCCTTGAATTTCAAATTCTATATCTCACTAAAATGTTACTCCTACATTTATTAGACCAAAATACATTATTTTATATGCAAAAGTACCCCATTTAGTGGTGAAAGTAGTCTTCATTCTACCATTTACTTCTATAAACATTGGATTATAGCCTAAGAATCCATCCAATAATTCCATCATCTCAGATCCACTGACCATTTGGATCATATTATACAGAGAGAGAAAAGTCTAGTTATCCTTTTTTGATGCTCAGTTCAAGTCTCTAAACTTGATATACAATCCAATTTCCCCATTCTTCTTCTTAACATGCATGTAATTTATAACCCATGTGTAATATTTTATTAGACACAAATGTTTGATATCTAATAGATTATAAACTTGTATCTAAATGAGCAGATTTAGAATTGGATTTATTGGCCTTTATCACTAATTAAAGGGTTTGATAGTATGTGTGATGACCCTAGGGTAATAAACTTTTAGATATTCATATGTCCAAGTGATTACATCTTTGTACTCTATTATTAGATTATTAAACTTTTATTTCTCACTTTTGTTACAACTAAAGCCAATGTTTATATACTAATTATTTTGGTTGTTAGAGAATTTTAAATTGTTTCATGGTTTCTAAGTGAGTGGTTGAAGTTAATTTATATTCCAAGTGATAACGATAAAGTGTGCAATGTGTTTGTCCTAGTATGCTTGAAGGTGTCTTGGTTGATATTCATATTTGGCATTATTAGTGATGATTAGGGATGAGTTTGGTGATTTCATGTTGTGAAAAAGGTAAATAATATGTTTTGTATACTTTTATTTCTTGTGTAAATAAGTGGATTTCATCTGGTTGATCATTATTTTAATCTAGACATTTTGGGTCTAGTGGCAAAAAATTTGAGTAGGCAATTTGCTAACATCATCATTACTACATGTGGATGAGTCATGGGGAGTTGGTCATATGGTTGTGATCACATTACTCCATAGTTTCTATTTGAAAAGTTTAAATTCAAGAAATTAATTTCAAAGAAATAAATGCAAGTGGAAAGTTGGGTTCTCGGGCATTTTAACAATGTTTTCCCATACTCAGTCAAATTTGTAATGTGGTAAGAAGAGCTGAGTATGCATTTTGATGGTGGAATATCTCACACATGTGGAAATTTTAAGATAATTTTATCATATATGTTTTTTTAATATTTATTCCTATTTTATATGTGAAAATTTTTAGGTCCAATGCTGAAGTACAATAAAATCTATGCATGGGCAAAGTTGTTCTTTCTAGATAGTTCTTGACATAGTTGGCTCTATGAACAAAACAAATGAGTGAGAATTTTAATGTCATTATATATCAAAAATGTGAGGGTTCTAAGATAATATGTAAATTTTTTTGGATTATCTTATGTGAGGATATCATATGGTATAAATTTCAAAACATGCACTTGAGTGAAGTAAAATATATGGAGGTGCAAAGTTGGCCTTCCAGGTAGATAAGCAATGGTGCCCATAGTCATTTTTGCATAATGTTAAATATTAGGACCAGATAGAGATCCAGTAGTGTATAATATTTCATAAATATAGATATATGGTGTACATCACATTAAAGAGGTCAAAGTGTCTGATGCTTAAATTGGGTAAAAATCAAGCTCCTTATAAAAGGATCGATGGAGCATGTTTTTTCCAAGATGTTGTGAGATGGTGCCAAGTGTTCAAGGTTTAATATTGAGAAGAGATAAAGATCAAGATTCTTACAAGGATAAATGGTGATCAGGTTTTTTTAATAATTGAGATCAATGGTGTGTATTAAAGTCAAGTGTTCAAAGTGACAACCATTTATCATTGTTAAAGACCAAGCTATGTATAGAAGATTGATGATGCACATTGAGTCAAAGTTACCAGATTGCATGAGATGAGGTAAACTATTCAAATATTAACATTTGAAGAATATTGATGGTGTGCATTTAATTTGGAGATGTAAGGACATGATATGCAAGAAAAGTGGTCGATGTTTAATTGTGACTGTTTGAATTCAAATATTTGAATTTAACAAAGGAAAGATCACTACCTAGTTTTTGAACCATATATTTCAATATAGGATGAATTTAACCATGTAGTTTAAATATAATTTATAGAGGACTCTAAGGTACATATGGAAATATAAATTTGAAGGTTTGAATGTTTTTACAAAAAAATATATTGAGCTCTAAAGTTGACTATGTGTTCAAATATGCTCTACAAGTAACCCAAGAAGGTTAATTAAGCTTGTTTTGATGTTGTTTTGGTGTTTAATGATGAATTAGATATTGGAGAATGTTGTATACTCTATTAGGATCACTTTTTTATTATGAATGTTTGACCAATCATATGTAGTATGAACAAAGGTTTATAAGGTGGCTCTATGTTCATTCATAGCAACTATGTGAACACAATGTTGTTTAGGCAAATTGTGCTTAAGAAGAAGAATATTGTGATGGTTTTTGGAACTTAAGGATCACCTATAGGTCATTTTTAATGGTTCCATAAATTTATAAATGTTCTTATTTTGATTAGATAATTGTCAAAGAGGTGAATGGGTCATCATACGACCTAAAAGGTGACTTGGGCTTATTTGAAAGTATGTTGTTCTTAAGTGTGACCCATGTTAGATGCCTTAAGGGTGAAGGCATGTGTTGTGGCTGATAGTATATATTATTATCTTGTTAATTAATGATTTATCTATAAATGGTGAAACCAAATATGCTAGTTTCTAGACTTGTAAGTGAGACTACTTCAAGGTGTATATGAGTGTTATGGAGCAAAGGAGACGTAGATGTGCCTAGTGGATGGATTGATAAGAAGAGAAGATTGATGACTATGTGTATTACTTGTACGTCATATTTTTGATGTAATAAAAATTTTCTTGAATTTTGAGGATATGTAAAGAGGTATTAGTTTACATATGAGGATAGTTTGAAATGAGAGAGATTGTGGCATGCCTATGTGAGAGGCTTGTAAGAGATAGAGAGAGAGAGTTTATGTAGGGGTTAGATAAATAGAGATCTATTATTAGGTATTGAATACATTAGTTCTAAGGTGGAGGTGTTCAAAGGAGATTCTAAATGAATTAATCTTCCTTAAGGGTAGTTTTTTCCTTATGAAACATGTGTTTCACTAAAGGCCTTTGGTCAAGGTTTATTGGTATAAATTAGTTGACTATTATCTTTTTTGTAATTTATTATAGAATAAATAGTCCATTCAATTTCGGATTGAGAGTGGGTTTTATTCCCATGAGGGTTTCCCATATTAAGTATATGTTATGTGTTTGATCTTGTGTATGCATTGAATGAATGAGATCTCTCATTAATGTTTCTTGATCAAGTTGTATATACTAATTGTTTAATAGTTTGAAAGGATTAAAGTTGTAATTAAAATATTTGGGTTCACTAATTCACCCCCCCTTATTTAGTGATTATACTCTAACAATTGGTATCAAATTAGGTCCTTTGGTAAAGGCTTGACAACTTGAAGGTGATCCAAGATACAATATGGGTAGTCATCAAGGAGTTTTCTCTACTAAGAAAGAACCGATGTTTAATGGATCTAATTATGCTTTTTGGAGTGTTAGGATGAGGACATACATTATGTCATTATGGTTTGATGTATGTAAATATGTTGTGGATGACTATGTTGTTCCTACTACTCCTCCATCTAGTGCTACAAATAGGAAGCTATTTGAGAATAATTCCAAGGAAATGAATGATATTAATTGTGGTCTTTCAGAGACTAAATACACCAATGTAATCCATTGTAAATTTAATAAATATATATGGGGAAAAATGTAGATCATTTATGGAGGAGATTCAAAGCTCAATATTGCTAAGTTTTAGACTTATAAAAAGTAATTTAAAAGTATCAAGATGAACAAAGAATAGTTTATGGAATCTTTTCTATAAGGAGTTGATGAGATTATGAACTTTATCAGAGGTCTTAGTGATAACCTTGAAGAGGCTACTATAGTTAAAAAAGTTATTAAGGTCTCTATCCCTCAAGTTTGATCTAAAATTATCTACTATAGAAGAAAGTCATGATCTTACTTAGTTGAATATGGATCAATTAATGTAACACTATTACTACCTATGAGATGAGGAAGAATGATGATATACCACCAAAGAAAGAAGTAACATTCAAGATAAAGATGAAGAAAAAGAAGAAGTTCCAAGGTAATAAACTCAAGGAGGATGACATATTTGATATAGATGAGGATGAAATAATTTATTTAAAGCCAAGATGATTGAGAATAGGTTTAGGCAAGTATAAAGGTAAAATACCCCTCAAATGCTTCAATTTTGGTGAAATAGGATATTTTGATAATAAGTGGCCTCATAAGTATAATAATACTGATGAAGAGCATGATCAAGGTCATGATGATGGAAAGAAATTATTTAGGTTAGATAAAAACAAAAATGGATTCATAAGGTTTGACAAGAAGTACTTCAAAGACAAGAATAGTCTCTACACTAAAGAAGAGTGCAATTCATCAAATGAGCGTGAAGTTAGTGACTCATGGTATGATCATGAAGATGATGGTCCTATTTAAAATAAATAATTTTTCATGGTTGAGGAAGGTAGTTACTCACATCAAAAATATTTTGCTTGGAGTGATTCAGATAATGATGAAGATGAGATTCACTATGAGACTGCATTAACAAATTCTCTTGAAGAACTAAAGATTGAGATAAAGATAAATAAGAAGATGAAATCTAAAATTAATGAATATGAGGATAAATTCATTTTATTTGAAGACTCTATATATCATGAAGGTGTTGCCATGTTTCTTAATTCCAAGTTGGAATCTATGTCTACAAGTCTAAGAGACAAAGAAAAAGAATGCTCAAGGTATTCTTTTGAGATTTTTTCTTTAAAATATGAGTTAGATAAATATTCAAGAAAGGTAAAATATTTTGTCAATTTTGATAAAATTTATAATGATCTAGATGATCTCCTAAAGAGTCAAAAGTTAGCTACTGATAAATCTAGATTGGGTTTTAATAGAGATCTCAAATTTTCTTCTCAAGTTGACATGAATATAAATGAGAGAAAGGTAGATCAAAAGTTTAAGACAAATCATTAGATAAGGAATAAAGGTGATGGAAAAATGAAGACAAATTAGATTAGATAACCAAATGTCATGAGGTATGCAAACTTTAATGGTTACCGCTATACTTTTAATTAGTTTGGGCAAAGGGATAGAGAATGCATGAGACTTATTAGAAATGAATTTGCATAGAACTATGATGGGGGTCATTAGTCAAAAGGTCTGATCAAGGTTGAGTGATTATGCTTTCATGATGTGGGACACTTTGTAAAACATTATCTAAAAAAGTTAAGACAAACTAAGTTTCCATCAAGGAGTATGGTTTTCTATGACTATGAATAGGGAGGTCACATTGCTAGATTCTACAAGTAGAGGCCTATAAGTAAGAATAGGTTCAATTAGGCTCCTAGAGTGAAAGGAAGAAGGAAATTTAACTCATGTAAGCCAAAGGTGGTAATTGTGAGTCATGATGATTTTTTAGGTCCAAGTATTTTGTTTGTTATGGTGTAAAATGCTACAAAAGTTGATGAGGGCCAAGGGCTCTCATTGTCTGCTCATGTTAAGAATGAAGAAACCAAGCTCAAAGAGAAGATTAAGGTACTGGTTGAGGATAATTCTAAACTAAGTATGGATCCAAGTGAAAATATTTTTTTTGTTGAGAAATCTTCATATAGCTAAAATCATGTTAGTACTTAATGATGAGGTTTTAAGATGCAATGAAGTTTCTATAGATGAAAAGGTATGTCATGAATCTATGTTGTCTCCATGTATTGTCAATCCAATCATTGAAAGGAAGGAGAATTTTGTATTAGATGATCATGTTACTTAAATAAATCCTAAAAAGAAGAAGAATAACTATAAGCATCAGATGACCAATGAAGAGAAATAATATGAGGAATTATGGGCAACTCTTGGTTTCACATTTTTCTAGGACATTGTGAAATAGGGTGTCTCTACCTATGATTCTTAGAGACATTTCTTATGGAGAAGTGAGTTTTTGTGCTCAATATCATAATTATAATCTATATAGAGACTTATGTTGATCTTAGAAGGTCATTGGCTAAGCGGGAATAATAATTTCATGAGTTTTCTCTAAAGGTTTATGAAAGAACTATAGTACATGATCAGAATGGGTGGTTCTAGGTGGCTTAATGAGATTGATGGAATGTCAAGAAGATTTTGGTTCTCAAAAAGGTCTATGCACTTATTTTTTATGTGCTTTAGGTTTTTTTTGGTCTGAAGGTATGTTGAACTCAAATTGGAGAATATTATTTTCTCTCGATTTTCCCAATTTATGTTTAAGAATATGTAGGTCCTAAAATCAGTTATAGGAAGTCAAGGTTACCAATGGTGTGGAAGCTCAAATATTGGTACATAAGTTTATAATGGATATCTTTAGGTGTATAATAAGTTTCATGAGTGTGTATTGACTGGAAGGTGTTATGTTGACCTCATTTTTTTTGAGATTCTAAGGTTTTAGGCTATTCTAGAAAAAAAATTGCCTCTTGAATTAAGGCTTGAGGATTCTTAATAATTTGAATGGACTATATGGGTTATCAAATAATGTCTCAAAAATATCTTGAAGTTTGTGTTTTTCCAATTATTCATGTTTTTGTCAACATTAAAGCCTAATTAGCTAGTAGATTTTTAAAGTATGTTAAAAAAGATGCGCTAGGTGGTGTAAATTGGTATGATTGAGGGGGGCATATGAGAATTCTAAAAATATTAAGTTTCAGGTCTTCATAGTGTCTTTACTAAATGTTATGGGCTCTACAAGTTTTAGGTAGGTCTACAAGGAGAATAAACAAGACTACTATGAAGAAGAGTGGTTTTTGCTTAGTATCTCCAAAAGAGATGGGGATGATTATTTCAAAGAGAATTATCAGCATAAATTAGAGCATGTTTTTATTTTTGGTGAGTGGCATGATGTTTTATTGGTGGTCCTCATGGTAGTTTGAGAGTGAAGGCTAGTAAGCCTATATTATGGTTCCTCATGGTGTGTGGAGATCTAAAGATTCTCAAAAGGTTTAATGGTTAAAATATCTTAGGTGCATTCCTTCTCATATGTCTATTGGTAAGTTCCATCATATTTTAGTGTTTTGTGTGATCTTGTTATGATGTTATTTTGAGTTTTAATGATGAATTATATATTTTATCATGGTTTATACTTCATGAGGATCATCTATGGGCATTATGAAGGCTTGAAAAATCATATGCAGTATGAACAAAGGTTTAGAAGGTGAATATGTGTTCATTCATAGTGACTGTGTGTAAAAAATGGTGTTTAATTGAATTATGCTTAATAATAAGGGTTATTTTATGATTTTTGGAACTTAAGGAGGACCTATAGGTTATGTGGAATGGTTTTATGCTTTTGTAAATGATAATATGTTCTTAGTTTGCTTGGCAAAGTGTCAAAAAGGTAATGGGTCTTCATAAGACCTGAAAGGTGACTTCTAATGTTAGATGCCTTAAAGGTAAATAAATGTGTTTTGGTTGATAGGAAATATTGTGATCTTATTAATTCGTGATTTCTTTATAAATGGTGAAACCAAAAATTTTGGTTTCTAAACTTGTAAGTGAGACTAGTGCAAGGTGCATGTGAGAGTTGTGGAGTTAAGGAGAAGTAGATGTGCCTAGTGAGTGGGTTGATAAGAAAAGTAGATTGATGACTATGTGTATGACTTGTAAGTCATATTTCTAATGTCAAAAAATTTATCTTATAGTTTGAGGATATGTAAAGATCTTTGAATGTGCATATGAGGATATTTTGAGAGAAGGTGAGAGATTATGGCATGCCTATGTGAGAGGCCTATATGAGATAAATAGATTTTATGAAGGGGTTATATAAATAGAGATCCATCATCAAGTGTTGAATATATCAGTTCTAAGGTGGAGGTGTTCAAAGGAGGATCTAAAGGACTTGATCTTCCTTAGGGGTAGTTACTTCTTATGAAACAAGTGTTTCACTAAAGGCCTTTGGTCAAGAGGATATGATAAAGATTTGATGGTCTAAAGGAGTTGACCAATATCTTGTTTATAATTTCTTATAGGATAAGTATTCCATGTGTTATAGGCTTTAGAGTGGATTTTATTCATCATGAGGGTTTCCCATATGAACTATGTGATATGTGTTTGATCTTGTGTATTCATTGAATTAATGATCTATCTTGTTAATGTTGCTTGACCAAGTTGGCATATGTTGATTTTTTAATAGTTTGAAATTATTATAAGTATAATTGAAATATATAGGCTCACTAATTCACCCCCCCCCCCCGCTCTTAGTGATTGTACCTCTAACATTAGTCAGTCCCTATGTTTTGTTTGATGAAATTAGATTTATTTATCTTAGATTGTTTATACTTTTGGTCTTGTGGGTCCATGTAGAAAGTTTGCTCTAGTGAGACCATCCACAAAGGAATGTAGTTCTCCTTAATTTTTATGTTGTCTTCTCTTAAATATTTTATATTCATGGGTTTAGGATCTTTCTCATATACTATCTTAGATGAAAATTCTCTTGAACTATTAATAAAATGTATGATTTGTTGATCATCATAAAATACCTATAAATTATTTAAATTTCCTAGGAAAAATGGGAAAGGAACAAACCCTATATAAATTTTTGCATCTTGGATTATTGGGGTGGTGCTAGGTTGGCATATGAAGCTGATAGTGAATTTGTCATTTAGTTCTCTTCCTTTGTGATGGATATGATGTTAAATGCTCCAAATTTTTTTATCAAATCCATGATCAATGTTTGTATTTATTCAAGTAAATGAGTTTACATTGATATTTAATAATGATCTAGTTGACAACTAACTCTGAATCACTAGATATCCAAAACTAATTGACATCATGTTTCCATTTGAATTACAAATCAGGGATTAGAGATTCATACTCAGATAAATTATTCATGTAAGTAAATTAAAATGCATATGTATTTAGATGCTATTTCCCATATAGGTTGATCAAATCTATGCCAACACCTGAACCTTTCATTGATCTAGTTATATCAAAATGGAAAGTCCATAACTAGGATAGACCATCAAATTCTGATTCACAAGGTTATTTATTGGTAGTGAACATATATACATGTACATGTGAGAATGAAAAGTTAAAATTTTCATTATTGGCATTATATTTTGTGTTCAATTAATTCATCTTTGGCTCTTTGTCAACCTATATATAGTTGGCTACACCTTTCCATGGTAACCAAATATGTGAAAATTCTACATCCACATATGCATTCAATGTATTTAATCAATCATGACTTAGAAATAAGTTGTAGGCTTCAAGAATATCTATGACTAGTATATATATCTATTTTTATACATGTGTCTAAGAGGGAAGTTACATGTGTACATTTTTCAACTCTAAAACACATCAGATAGAGGACTTGTCTAGTTGTAAGACCACCCTTTTGGATTCATCTAGGGTCAAACCTAATCTGTTGCATACAAATATGGTCATCACATTAGCTGAGGCACCTAAATTAACTAGGCAATTATGTACATTCTTTATGAAAATTTTGATAGTTAATTAAAAAGGTGGTACCTCAAAATTGTCTTTATAAATGACCATGTTTATATGTATATATTTCAATTCTTTAGTGAATGGTATTCCCCTTAATGCCTTGAGAAATAACTTTCTCTATTCAGTGATCTGATATAGCTCATTAAGATTTATATTCACATTGATTTTCTTCATATCTTCAAAATATTGTATTTTACTTTTTCTATATGGCTTTACACTCTACAATTGATCATTCCCTTTTTTAGGGAGATAATTATTTTTGGCCTTTGGATCTGGAAGGGTAGGAGCACATTTATTTGGGGGTGTTAAAGTAGTGTTAGTTTTCTTGTTGCTTAAATTATAGTTGTGCCTCTATAACTTTTGAAAGGCATGGATTTCATTTGTATATATTCAATTTCATTCTCATCTTCCATTGGGAATGATAATTTATATGTCACAAAGACCATTGTTTTGATGTAAGAAACTCGATAATTAGACGAAGATGGATCTATCTTATTTTCAAAGTTTTCTTGTCTATCCTTATCCTTTTGTAAAATCTTAAAGGCTATGTAAAACTATAGGTAGTCTATCTCATCATGTTGCATTATGTTGTGGACTCAACACCAATTAGGGAGTGTTACCGCTATGATGTTTATTATAGGAACTTTTATTAGGTCATGATTATTTTTTGTTGTTTATGGATTTACTGAAATGATGTATATATCTTTGATATGCAAAATTTTGATTGGTATTCTTCCCCATGGTGTTTCCCATCCACTTTTACATACTTAATAACTCATTTCTCAATTTTTATATCATTGTTTCTATTTTTTTTGGTTATATGCAGACATAAGATTGTTTAAGAAGTTAAGGAGATGGTTGGGTAGAGTATGGGATAAAGAAAATTGGGATTACTATTGGTTATGATTTTGAGGCACAACATTTTGATTATCATTTGGATTGGGGTTGAGGGATACAAAATTAGGACCAATATTAAGTGGATACATAGATTGTGATTGAGGATTTAACTTCATATCAATTTTAATATCTTGAGCATAGGATAATGACAATGTGAAAATTTTATGTGCTCTAGGGAGAAAAATATCTATCATAGAGTCCATGACATTCTTGTACATTTTAAGGGATAATGATTCATTAGGTTTATGTGTAGCTTAAAATTAGTCATACATATTTTGGAATCTTGTTTTAAAGGATAAAATTGGTTAATTAGGTTATTTACTCATGATTTCAAAGTGTTGGTATGTGACACTTGTGCTAGTGACTTGTAAAACTGTGTCAAAAAAATGTTTTGACATTGATTAAAAAATGGAATAATTATTTTTAGGACATTGAGTAACTATTCATAAGTAACATATTTAAAGATAAAGGAGAAGAGTATGCATGCCATATCTCATAAGCTATATTTGGTATCCCTAAAATAGTCTATAAAACCTTTATGTGTTCTTCAATAGTGTTACCTCCTGAGGGAGAAAAGCAAGGAAGACACTCTTTAGAGTTTCTATGCAAGTCATGCACATATCCAAGGACATAAATAGTATAAATATCTAACCAACTTAGGGCCATCATATTTAAAATTGGATAGGGTGATTTGTTTGGGGAAAATGATAGGTCTTGGGGTCCTCTTAAGATAATTCTATCTGACCTAACATTTCTATGGATTTCCAAAGGTGAGAATAGTAGGGCAATATTTGAGTTGGACCTTATTAGTATTATGGGTATATCTAGTAAAACTCAAGGGTCCTTCCTTATGGAACCAAAAAAACTCTTGTTGATGTGGGTTTTATACACACCAGGTAGCCTCTAAATTTTTAGGATAAGTTAATAACTATTCACTCCAAGGCATGAGCTATAATGTATTAGGTTTTATAAATAACTTGGTGGTGGAATAACATTAAGTAGGGTAGTTATGTTTACGTTAGATTGTTTGGATATGACATGATTATA
The DNA here is from genome assembly GCA_037957365.1 of Torreya grandis. Taxonomy (NCBI): domain Eukaryota; kingdom Viridiplantae; phylum Streptophyta; class Pinopsida; order Cupressales; family Taxaceae; genus Torreya; species Torreya grandis. The sequence continues at coordinate 2,224,165 of JARHVA010002379.1, read as the reverse complement.
CACCTCATTGATATGGGTGGATTAGTGATGATTCTAACCTAAGGTGGGTAGAATAAAAATAAAATTCAAAAAATAATTAAAGGGTAGGGTAGAAAAGAAGGATTTGTGAACCAGTCAGAGATGAAACCTTTCCAAGCTAAATCTTAAACTAGGGTTTTGAAAAACAATCAATAACCAATGCTTGATACATAATATTATTAGCACATAGATAGTTAAAAAAATTAATAATACAAGGATATAATAATATAGTGAGATTTAATTCACATTATGAGAGTTTGTTGCATTTGTGAGATTATAATTGCACATATACAAAGGGAGATTATGATTATTACACAAAGCATTTAAATTAACTAATACACAATAGGAATAACTTTATCACATAATTTTCATACAAAACCAAAATATTAAGATACCAAATTGAATGATATTATTTAAAAGACTCACAAGTTTGGATAAGAACAAGATTTTCATATGAAGACTAGTTTTATAACAATCCTTAGAATTTCTTGTTTATCTTAATAGATAAAAAAAATTCCCTTTGGAATCAAGAGGATACAAATATATAAATTATTGGGGAGGAGTTTCCTCATCCTCAAAGTGAAGTATAAAGTTACAAATTATAATTTTAGGACTCATGCATGGTTCGAATGTACATGATATAAAAATAGAAAAGCTGGCTAGAACTATATATTTATAATATAAATATATACATGACCAAAATAGAATGAAGATATGATTTTTTCAAACACTAAAATACATATAAATATATATATATATATATATATATATATATATATATATATATATATATATATATATATATATATATATATATATATATATATATATATATATTCATATGTAACTATGGTGAGAACTTGACACTACCCAAATACGATGAGCTAAACATGACAACTAAAGTTGGTAGAGGTATTGTAGATAAAAATATAATAGTTGCCATTAATGAAACACTAATTAAATGGTGAGTAATAGGTAATACCTTGTGAATTTATCCTTAAAGATGAATTATTAGTATAGATGTTGGTTGATAAATAGGAACTACCTTGGAAACATCCTCAACATCCTTTAGATTTTAAATGAATGCATAAATAACTTCAAATTCTTTATTTATAATGCTAGAATTGAGCATAGAAGTTTTGAATATCTTACCAACTTCACTCATAAAACTTTGATTCTTAGTTTTAAAGGATTTAAATACTAATTATAGTGCCTCTACCTTGGTCAATTTATCTCTTCAAAAAATTATAAGCTAGTTTTTTTACTTACTAGTTTTATATAGTGCCTTCTACCTTTGCTTTAAAACTATTAGCCATGAATTTTATAAGAGCATAAAAAATGGGTCTATTTATCAATTTATATATATAATTTATTACATGCTTGACCCTAATATACCTCAAAATATTAATTGTCTCCTTTTCTTTATCTATCAATTAGATTATCAAATATTTCATCTGAGAGTGTCACTATAAACCACCATCTCTTTTAAGAATTACATAGTTTAAGGCCTAGGATGCCTCTTGTGTAGTCTCAAAATTTTAATGATTGTATGTAATATTCATTTGACATTGAACTAATAATTTGAGTCTTTTATTGAGTTATTTCAAATGGTTCCAAAATATTACTATTATTACCCATTCAAGTTGTGACTCACCCCTAGATGTCCTCATTGTCTTCAAGATATCATACAACCTAGTGTTTGAACTTTTTACATTGCTTAAAATATCTTTATTTATATAAATTTAATTCATTTCTTCATATGTTATGTCTAAAAAAGAGCATAAGTCTTACATATACTTTATCACATCACTTGGATTCTTATTTTATTTCTTAGCTTGAGGGGATATATTCTCTTTAATCTAGTGTTACTTCCTCCCATATGGTGATATCAAATCCCTTCCTCTTCCTCACTCTTTAGATTATACCAATCTTATTATCAACTTAAGTACTTATTATATGAAATTTAGTTAGGACCAATCCCATTTTATTCTTACTCATTTATTATGACTCCTTAACCTCGATAGACATGATAAGTTATCCATATTCTTCTTGTTGAATGGCCTCTAGAGAAGTGGAAGGTAGTATGAAACTCATTGGAACCATGAAACCACTTATTTAAATGGGCATTTGAGGAAGTGGAGGAATGAACATGCTCCAATTTTAAGTAATCCTTTAGGGTGTAGTTTCTACTACATATTGTGTTTGCCCCATATTTATTTTCAATAATAATTATGGAGTATTCAATTGGTGTGGATTGGAATATGGATAAGTCTAACTAAGTGGATGGCCTTGGTAAATATTGGGGATATAAAGTGGAGACTATGACCAAATATTCAAAATAGACCTTCTTCCTAGATTCCTAAGGTTTGTAAATTATTGAGGTAGTGGATAAATAAATCAAATACTATAAATATTCAAAATATTGACATAAAGAATCATAAACATGGTGTTCAGTCTACTCAATGTGATCATGAGGATACAATGATTAGGTTTATTTACAATACCTTTTCAAGGACTCAAATGGATAAAAAATTTCAAAAATTTTACCTAGTAAATGTAAAATTCAACATCGAAGAATCTACAATAGTAATTGAAGAAGAAAGGGATGACACTATCTAATTCAAAGCCCAGCTTTCCTCTATAGTGAGAATATTTGTAATGGAATTGACTACTAGTGTATATCTTAAAGTATACAATATTAAGGTAGTGGCCTTAGGAGTTTAGATTATAGTTGAGGCTACATATGCTTGAGTAAAAACTAGAGTAGGGGATGTATACAAGTAAAAGTGAAGCTAGTCTACAAATCAATCCTAGCTTAGAAAAGATAAATCACACTTACCCTTCTACTTGTTGGTAAATTTAGATAATCAGGGTCATGACCAAGATAGATATGCTAGACATAACCAAGGGGCCCCTTAACAAAATAATATCACTAGAGGGGATTTGAAATCTTCTAGTCAAATAATACCATACGATAACCCTAACTAGGTCATATGTTTTCTTATTTACAAGTAAATAACAAAGGAAAACAAAATATAACCTAGTGCTCACCAAAGCATGTGGCATAAAATGGGTGTAATAAACATAAAATTAAACATGCACAAGAGAATTCCAATTAAGTCAATATAAATATAACCCTAATACATAGAGAGAAAATACATTCAAAATCCATTACTCATCCTACTTCTATATACTAAGATAGAGGATTAAGAGTTAGAGATACTTACCTTGAATATGAACCCATCAAGACTCAATCTCTCCCTTAGCCAATGGTTCTTTGTAAGAAGTTTTCATTTGTAATGGTCATTAAGATAGGCCAAAACATATATGACTTTTCCACAAGAAAATATTCTTTTCCATGTGTAAACCTTAACTAATGAATCCTCAAGTAGAACAGTGTATAATCAAATAAATAATTAACTATATCTCTCTCTAAATTCTAGAAATGAATGTGTATATATAGTTGGATCTAGCCCAAAACCCTTCTAAAATTTTAACTAATAGATTTTTCCCAATCAACCATGTGTTCTTAATTAATAAAAATAGTTACGTCCACAGACTAGGTTGGTCGAGGCTGACCTAATCCCATATAATGCTCATATATTTTAAGTACAAGGTTATTCCAAGCCAACATTGTTTGGTAAATGTAAAAAAATATTTTTTGGATTAGGTAGGGGTTATTCAAGGTAGTGAATTTATTAGAGGAGTGTGTAAGGAAGGTATAAACTATTAGGTAAGTGTATAAGATAAGTTTATGTTATTTGAAAGTGATGGTATAGGGGACAAAAATCTTAAGAAACACTAATGGTCTACCCACCCCTTTCCTAATGTACCCTTTAAGTCATATACATAGACATATTGAGACTAAATGAGTTCTTGCAAGAGAAAAAAACATCATGAATTGATAACATTTTAAAATATTATGTGTATATATATGCTCCACTTGAGCTCATCATATGTCATGTAGATGTAACAGGGGATGGTGCTTCAGGATAAGAACATAGCAACACACAATGTTGAAGATAAAAAAATTATAATAATTTAAAGCATAAAATAACTGATATTAAATGGTTGAAAAGGAAATAACTATAAAATAAATAAAAGTAATGTATGCATACCTTGACCTATATTTATCATTTAATGGTTGTCTATTGCATTTTTAGTTTTGATCATAGAGGGCAAAGAGACTACTTTGGATAAACCCAAGGATACAAAACTAAAAATAAAAAACAAATAAATGTAGTAAAGATAAGATAATTGAGATGTGTAGGAATGATGTACATGTAAATTTGGTATGATGGGTGATAAATGCTAAGTTAGGATCAAATGACCAAGTCAAAAATTTAGATTAATTTAGGTAACCAAAAATTCAAGGCTACTAAATAATCAAAAAAATAAAAAAAGTATAACTTAAGTAAGAAAGGTAAAAAAACAAAATAAAATTAAGCATGCATGAAAAATTAAAGTCTAACATCAAAGTGAGAGTAGTAACAATCCTTACTTAAATAGAAATGGGAAAGAAATGGTAAAATAACATTGACGAATGAGTAATAACAATTCTTAATCAATCATCAATTGAAAAAGTACATAAAATGCGAAAACAACATTGGTGAGTGAGAAGTAACAATCCAAAATCACTCATCAATGGAAAAAGTACTGAAAATAGAAACATATGTAGTTATCTAAAAAAGAGAAGTACAAAAAATATAAAAAATAGATGTAGTTGTCTGAAAAAAATAATGATGACAAAAATATTTCAAATGAAACCAAGGCAATTATATAAATCTAAACTAATGGTATAAAGAAGACAATCGATAATCACTAAAGCATATTGTTTTGTTCTAAGGATAGATAAAATGCAAATAAAGTAGTGCTAGCATGTTTTATGATTTGAAGAAGAGGGCATATAGAAGTAGGGAAATAAATTTAGAATAAAACTTACCTATCAAGAGGGGAAATGAAATGGGTGGTGGGGTAAATGGAGGAAAAATCAAGGTAGAGGAACTCTTTATCAAAGTGAAGGTAGTAAAATTTAGTTTGTCAAAATAAGAGGAATTTTGATATTAAGGACTCTAGACAACTTTTCCTAACCACACAAATTGTAGGTCATCAAATTAAGTATGAATATCATGTCACGAAGGTCATATAAATGAAAATTAAAATGGGCATACCTTCCCATAATGTGTTCCCTATTCCTTAGGACCCCTTACAAATCCATCAATATACTGCAAAGATTGGGTATTTGTTTGAGAAAGTAGGTAGAACTATAGATTATTTTCATTTCTCCTATCCCAATATACTATCCTATTCCACCCTAATGGACCTTGGCTCTATCATGAGGCCAACTATGAAGTTTGAGATTTTATGGGAGATAGGAGATGTGATACAAATCATGTATTTATGTGTGATGTTGACTTTTTTATTTTTAAATTTCCTATTTATGATTGCCTTTTATTTTAAATGATTTATATTTTAATTTTTTAGGTATTTTTATATTTTAAAAGAACCAAACATGGGTACTAAAAATGACTATCATTTGTAAACATTGGACTTATTTGCTAAGAAAGAGAACTTAGAGAGAATGGTGTCTAAGATTACTCATTAGTCATGTGAAATAAAAGTTCTATCTTGAATTTAAACTTGTTTTATCTAAATTGGAATTTAAGGAAAGGAAATCAAGGGAAAAATGAACATGAATAAATTTTAATTACATCAAATCTTAAAAAATATGGTGATGTGAACTAGGATATAATGATAGGTAAGTATGATTACTTATCATAATAATGCATTTATGTATAGGGAAAAATTCTAATATAGTTTGTTGTGCAAGTTTTATTAATAAAATAAACAAAAATTGAAGCTGAGAATATGGAATCACAAACTTGTAACCATTTTTTTACATTATATAAAAGGGAACTTGATTTAGTAAAGGTATTTTGAAATAATATGTTGATTTTATGAGGAAAGTATGGTACTATCCATGGTATTACACTATAAATCATAAAATATAAACCAAAGTGGGGTAAAAAGGCAAAAAGACTGGTATTTATGAAGAGAGTTTGGTCCTATCCATGATCTTACACTACAAATCACAAAAGATAAATCCAAGTGAGTGTAAAATAGAAAAAAATGGTATTTGTGAGGAGAGCTTGGTCCTATCCATAGTCTTAAACAACAAATCACAAAAGAGAAACCCAAAGTCAGTGAACATAATGATGTGTAAAAATGGTATTTGTGAGGAGAAACTCATCATATCCTATTACATTGTAAATCACAAAAGAGAAACCCAAGTGGGTGATCAAATTATTAGAAAATAACAAAATTTATATGAATAATCAATGTACAAAATGAAAATGAATTTGTGAGTAAAATTGAATCCTATCTATGGTATTATAATGAAACTCATGAAATAAAGAAACTAAAGGATGAAGGGAAGGAACTAAGGGTTGTGTAGAAAAATATTGCTACAGAGGGTGAGATCATTGTATAAATCCTAAAAGAATTGTTAGTTGTATAGTATATATAATTATGATAAGAAGGTAAATATTTAAGCAAAGTATTTATTTAAAAATTATGCATATGGGATTTTTAAAAACATGACCTTCATTAGTTTGTAGGCAATAGGTGCTAGGACCAAGAATGTCATTCACTAAATAAGGCCCCCACCATTTTTTGAAGTATTTTACTTATTTATCATGGGTATAATATAACTTAAGGACTAAATCACCAACATTAAAAGTTTAGACTTTAACTTTTTTATTATGTTGTTTATCAATACAAGCCTTGTATTGGTGGTTATGTTGAAGAGTAGCTAGATGGTGTTCATCAAAAATATCAAGGGAATGAAGGTTAACTTCACATAATTCTCCATTAAGAATGATATTGTGAATAAATATATGTAAGGAGGGTAGTTCAAATTCAAATGGTAAGATGGACTAAAAACCATAGACTAACACAAACAATGTTGCCCCAATGGCAATACATATGCTAATATGATAGGCATAAAGTGTGGGATATAAGTAAAGATTATAATCAATGCATGTTTCTTAGATGGTCTTCTGAAGAATTTTATTGAGAATTATTTTGGTGGCCTCAACTTGGTCATTGTATTATGGATGGTAAGGTGTGGAAAATTTATTGGATATTTTATATTTAACACAACTATTTCATGTCCTTATTTTTGAAATTTCCACCATTATAAAAAATGTTATTATGTAGAAATCCAAAGTGACAAATGATTTGGTTAAGGATAAATTTAGAAATAGTGGTTTTCATGACATTGAAAAGAGGCATGACTTTTACCCATTTAGACAAATATTTAGTAGTAGTAATGATAAAAACATGATCATCATATGACTTAGATAATTTTATAATGAGATCTAATCCCCACATGGAAAATGGCCAAGGAGAGTTCATAGTTTGGAGATCATCTAATAGTGAATGGATTAAATCATCATGAAGTTAGAAAGGATTACACTTTTTTATCAAAATCATAGCATCTTTTTTTAAAGTAATCCAAAAGTATCCCATACATAATTATTTGTGTGTTGTAGCATGTCTACTATAGTGACCATCATAAATTCCCCCATGTGTATGTTCAAGAGGAAGGACCTCTTCTTGCATTACATAATGAACTAGGGTACATTTTTCATAATGGTAATAAAGGGTGTTGTATCCTAAGACATATTTAAAAGTTTGTTTATGTAGTATAGTATTTTCATGATAATTCATGTATATATGATAGGTTTGGTGTTAAAATAAATGGATGATGTTTTTATACCATGGGCTTTGTCAAATAGCGATAGCCTTAATGTGATAAATGAGTGAACCTTGTGGTTGGATAGAAATGGTGAATTTATTATTTGAATAAGAAATTAGGAATCATCAATATTTTGAAGATGATGAAATAGAGAGGCTAAAGAAGTAAGAGAATCAATGATAGATTTCTAATCTCTTAGAATTGACTCAATGGTAAAAGAGGCAAAATCTTGGGTGAGTATTATTTCCATTTGATTATAAGTGATAAGAGTTTCACTTTTACACTAGTAATCACTGTTAACTTAGTGACAGATAAGTTAGGAGTCACCCAAAGTGTGTAGATATGGGATATCTAATTCAAGTGCTACTTTCATACCTAAGATTAGATCTTCATATTCTACCATATTATTATTGAAATCAAAGGTTATCCCAAATATTAGAGGGATTATCTTACCGTGAGGGTTAGTTAGAATACAACCTACCCTAGCTCCGTAGAGGCATTTGACACCATCAAATTAGAGGGTCCATGTGTCTTCATAAAAATCAATGGTGGCTTCAAGAAGCTATTCAATAAATAATTTATATTTAATATTATTGAAAATTATATTTCTATCTTCTTGGTTATTTACTATAAATAAGTAGTAAAATTATGGAAATAATATTTAAGGGATATAGCTTGATTACGACCTTCAATATGGATATCTTATCATGAGGTAGATTATCTTGAAAGAAATTTATATTGGGTATGGGTGCCACTACACACTGGTTGGCAATGACTTTCCCTTTGATAAATGTTTGTGCTATGATTCTAAGGTCAAATTTCATAAAGAGAATTATCCATTGGAAACTTCTATCTCTACGTAGATTGCTTTGGAGAAAAAATAATGAAGTGGATCGGAATGGACAATGACATAAGTAGTTCGATAAAACATATTATGATTGATATTTTTTGCTATGAAGTATATAGCATGGCAATCACATTAGAATTTAGTATAATATTTTTTATAATCAATGAAGCCTCAAATAATATAGTAAATAATGTATTCTCTTCCTATATCATCTTGTTGGGAAAGGATTATCCCAATTTATATGGGAGTATAAGAGGTGTACACAATTAAAGGATGATCATTTGAATGTAGGCCAAGGGTGGGAGGATGGATCAAATATTATTTCATGTTGTCAAATGTTTTTTGATAGGGATCAGTCCATTATAGAGAATTACTTATCTTGAGAAGGGAATTAATAGAGTATATGTAGTAATCCATTTTTAGGATATATCATTATATTTCCCCAAACTTTCTAAGGTAAGTGAGAATGTCCAAAATGGAGTAAGGAATGTACATGTTGACTATAGCATTGATTTTAGTAGGATGAATATTAAAACCATTATTTTATCTAGTTTACTAGATGTAATGCCAAAGACACACTTGTATGGATTGAGTCTATCTTTGTACTTGATTAATCAATAAAAAATGATAATTAGATCTATGATATGTGTTGTGTCACTTTTTAATTTGGAAATGAGGTCATCAACATAGGTTTCCATAATATCATGTATAAGATCATGAAAAATATGAGTCATAGAACATTGATAGGTATCTCTGACATTTTTAAGGATGAAAGCCATATTAACATAGAAATAAGCGCCCCATTCTATAGTAAATGTTGCTTTGTGTTGGTCTTTTGGGTCTATGTGAATTTGATTATATCATAAAAAACAATCCATGAGTGACAAAATTTCATATCTATTAGTGGAATCTATGATGGAATCTATTGAAGGCAATGTAAAATTATCTTCAATAAATTTGAGGTTAATATTATGGAATTTGACACATATGAGAATGACCATGGAATATTTTTCTGAATAGGAATAATGTTTGACATCCATTCAGAATAGTCAATAGGTTTAATAAATTTAGCATTTAATAATTTTATAATTTCTTTATGGCATAGGATGAAAATTTTGGGTGGAAATTTCAATTGTTTTTATCAAATGGGTTTGGAATCAAGGTATGTGATTATCTTATGGACAATAATAATAGGGTCAATACTTGGCATGTATTTATATGACCAAGTGAAAATTTCATGATATTTTTCAAAAAATAGGCTAAAATTATCATGTTTGATCAATGTGAGTTATTTAGAGACTATTATGGGTTGAGGACATAAGGGTGTACCATATTCTATTCATGTAGTTTCTTCTATGAGCATATCATTTCCATATCAAAAATGATATGGAGCATTAGGAAGAGAGTAAATGGGATTTTATTTAGGATCTATGCTAGAAATGAAGTTGTTAAAATAAGGAGCATTTTGTTTTAAATTACCAAGTTCATGATGTTGTCATGAAAGTTGAGGTTATCTAGCATGAAATAACTCAAGTATGGCTTCATCGCTAGGGAACATGGGTAAGGATACATAGTATTATAAATTTACATCAATATCAATGATTTTATTACCATATTAGTCATATGAAAAATGTATATAGTGTACATTTATTGCCTTAACACCAAGGGTAATTTAAGGTGTAGGTGGAATTGTTGATGAAGGTTGATTGGAGTCAATTGGATTGATAGTAGGTGTTTCTATAGAATAGGTGGAAAAAATGAAAGTTGGGAGAGTGATTGGTGATATATAAGGTATAAAAGGTTCTAGATGTTCCAAATGTATGACAGTTAAGATTTGTTTAACAACCTAAGGGGTATCAATAAGTGGAAAATCAATTATAGGTACATGGCCTTCAGGTTATAACTCACTATCAATGAAAATGACATGAACATCATATTTTAAATTATGTATTTTGGATAAGGTTTACTAATAGTTTTGAGCATCCAAGTCTCATTATTGAGCTTGGGCCATGATGTAGATATCATCATAGGTGAGAGAGATAGTACATTTTTGTGTCTTTAGATAAAAATCAGAAGGAAATACACCTATTTCACTAAATTTGAGAGATGACATGGTTAAATGGTCTTGAAGTAACTTGGTCACTCCATATTAATTACATGTGAAGTCATATCCCATGTAAGATGCCTCATGTGCATTAATTAGAGGAGTAAGTTTGGTGATCTCATCAACAAGAGGGATGGTATGATCACAGGGTAACAAGGAAGGACAAAGCCACATTGAAATTTAAAGAGGTAATTTAATATTATTTCAAGTGTTTTAAAAGTAATTTGGTTCATTATCATCAAAATAATAAAGAGGGGCCTATAAATATGGATTCTTGTTGATGAATCTACGCAGAGGTGCACTATTAATTCATAGAATGGTTGGAATTTGATACTGAGATTTGGGGTTGGGTAGATGAATAATTCATGGATTAGGATTATTCTCATGTTTATAAAGTTTATCATTATGAATAAACATGATACATTGGCTACTAGAGGAAGTGATATCTCTCATGTGATGTGTCCATGTGAAACCTAAGAGTATATTATAGGATAATTATAAGTCAATAACCATGAGCTTGGTATATATGGTTTTGGTTACAATAGTGTGGAGGATCCAAACACAACCAAGTGGTTTTTGATTGGTCTTGTCAAATCCATGACATGTGAGACTATTTTTCTTGAGATGATATTTGTTATACCCAAGTTGTTGAATTATCCAAAGGGATGTAACATTATTTCCTAACCCTTCATCTACTAAGAATTTTTGAATAAGGGTTGTATTAATTGGGATTTTAATGAATAGAGGTGGGTTATCAGCTTGAAAGAGAATTCAATAATTTATCATGTCTTATTCAAGGAACTCTATGGAAGGTTTATAATAAGGACAAATAGTTTCAATGGTATTAACTTTTTTTAATGAAGGCTCTTGAAGATATTATTCCACTTCTAGGGAAGGGGGTTCTTAAATTTATTGTAATTACTACATTAAGAATTTGTGGTGTTTTGGAGAGGTACAAACTAACTCCATGAGAGGTATTTTAAAAGGCACATATTTGAGTTCCTCTAAGAAATTCCAATGATATTTTAAAGGCGAATAACCAACATGAGGTTTGGAAGGGAAAATATTTTTGTTAGGAAGAGAGGTAGTTTGAGGTTCTGATTATAGAAGTGTTTCCTCATTGGTTTTTGAAGATATGTTGGTGGTAGTGGCATATTTTGGTTGTTTTTGTTTAAGTGATGGTTTCTTTGGATTTATGATATGAAATTTATGGGTGGGTTTATGTCTTTAATTAACTTTAGCTACATTAACATATTGATAATTGGTATAATATTGGTCATAGTTAGCATTAATTTCACAAATATCCTTGTTTGAATGTTGTGGGTTAGAGGTAGAAAATATTTTTGTGGTGTTAGAGAAAGAAGGCTTTAAAGTTTGTTTATTTTGAGAGGTAGTAACATGATCATGAAGATGTAATTTGATCATAACATCATGAATAAATGTATCTCCTAGCATAAAAGAAATAAAAAATTTGCTATTCCCATGACATGTTTCATGAGATTGACTAACGTCAGCATGAAACCAAATTTTTTTTGTTAGTATCATACCATATAGGTGGATTATTATCATAAGTGAATGGTTTAAATGTGATAAAAGTTATTTCATTTATTGAATAGTTAAGAGTTCATGAAAAGGTTGGGATTATCCATTTTGGCTATGCCTAGTTTTGTTTGAGGAGGATTATCAGTGATTACATGGGTGGAGTGTTGGAAATATCCCTTGATGGTTTTAGTGTTGGGTACCAAATATTTCATAAGAATTTATTGTTGCTTATCTTTATTGATAACATAATTTAGAGTTTGGGGAGAAAAATTTGGAACCTTGTATTGAAGGGAAGGTGTTAAGATAGTTGTGAATAGTTTAAACAAGTTACATCAGTCATGTTGTGATTAGGTTTATGAGCCAAAGATTTCCAAAATTTGATAAAATCATGATTTTATTCAAAAGGAGATTGTTTAGAATTAATGAATTGGCTAAGAATTTTTTTAGGAAGATCATTATGTTGAAATTCATTAACTAAAGGATTGAATAAATCCTTAGGTATTCATTTATAATGTTGGGGGAGTTCATTATACCATTTTATTATGTCACCTATGAATGTTTTTACTCAAATTTTGGTAGTAGTGAAGGTATTAGTTTGAATCCACTCTTTATAAATATTATTGAATGCCTTAAGTAAATATGCAAGGTATTTAATCCCATCATATTTAAAATTTGGAGATATATTACTAATATCAATAGAAACAATGAATGGGGATAAAGGTTAATCTTGAATGTTTGAAGCATATGATGTGTATAATGGGGTTGGGGAATTATGTTTCTAACATCATCTTTAAGAGGTGGAGGGATGAAATTTTGATTATTTTGTGGAATATGAATAAGAGACTTATTATCCATGTTTACCAAATGATATTGCATTTGCATCATTTGATAAGTATTATATTTTTGCATGATGTTCATTTGTTACACTATTTATGCAATAATTTGAGTGGTATCAACTATTATATTGGTGTTCGTAAGAGGAACATTCCCTGAATTGGTACTAAGGGGAGGTTTAATAGGAGGATGAATACTAGGAGGTGATTTATTGATGTTTAAAAGATTTCCTAAGGGGTTATTGGTTAGGCTTGTGTCAATTTCCACCATATTTTAATAAGGTGCATTAAGGAGAGAATTATGTTGATAAGTGAAAAATGGATTTGATCCATTAGTCTCATCAGTTGGAATAATTTGAACCATATTACAACCTAAAGATGAAGGATGAGAAAAAGTGTTCCAAAAGTGAGAAGACTCTTGGGTAGAAAACATAGGAATAAAATAACATCCCATATATAATATAAATGGATTGAGTTTGTGCAAAAATATTATGATAGGGGATGTCATGATGCTTGAAATAAGAATAAGATATCAGAAAGCCAAGGTGAAAAATAAGAATAAAGCTAGCCAAGTACCTAATAGTATCAATCAAGAGGTACAAAGTGGATTGGGTCAACAAAATCTATAGGAAAAACTAGCATAAAAGGATGAAAAATACATAGTATAACTATTCGATTATGTTCTATAGATGGTAAAACTGATGGATTTTAAAAGACACACAATTAGATAAGTCAACTATGTACTGAATATAAAAATAATAAACAACCTGTAAGAGACTGAGTCAATGGGGTTGATTGTGTTTTAAATATAAGGAGATTTTTTGTAATATAATAGCTAAAAAAATTAAATTGATCACATAATCAATTATATCAAATGCATTTGATCTAATTTAGCACACAAATCATATCTTGTACCAATTTTGGTTAGTACAAGTTTTACAATATAACATACAATTGACAAAGATCAAGTAATAAAATTGGAATTTCTATTCTAATTTAAGTGGTCATTATTGAATGTTTTTATGTTATAATAATTTTTTAAATAAATATGATAGTGAGTTGGATGTAAAAATAAATAAATAAAGCAATCTATGGATAGTTTCAGATATTTGAGGCTAAAATGGATATGTATTAGTAATGGTGCTAGCTTGGTATTGGGGCCTACCCCCTCACTTCATAATCCTATGGTGATAAGGTTGTCGGGTGATTTTTCAATATATACCATCAACCATGTATTTATACTTGGATATAAAACCAAGTTGAATTCCACCTTGGTGATGAAATCCAAGTAGGTAGAACTTGGGTAGAATCTGTTTAATGTTTTTTGGTGTTATATGATTTGGAATGTGTGAAAAATAAAAATAGTGTAACTAAATTAGTAAATTTAAAACCTCCTATTTATTTTACATTTTTTACTCTAATAAAGCAAGCAAGAAACAAAAAATAAAAGTGATTTAATTACTAGCAAGGTAGATTAATTCCTTTGATTTTGAAGAGTATAGATTCGGTTCAAGTAATACTGTATGCAAATAATACAGAATAGAGTCAACAAATTTCATGTTTTCTATCGAATAAATATCCATAATAATATAATATAATAGGTTGACTAAGTCTTCTAGATAGGAAATCAACTACATAACTATGCAAATCTAGGCAACCTAGTTTGTTATAGGGTTACAATTTTATAAACTAGAAACTATGAAAAATAGGGATATAAATGAATAATAGAAATGATTAAGAAGGTAAGAATGAACTTGATAATATTTAGATAAGGTAATTTTTCTATTTTTATGTTGTGTTTCTCTAATGATGATTTTTATATTCTACTAACAGAGTTGACTAGGTCAATGAAGTCTACAAACCTATATGTTGAAAATGACTTGCTAACAAAGTTGATTGAATCTGTAAACTTGTGGTTGAAAAAGAGAATTGAGTTTATCTTATCATTTTAGTTACTTATTTTTTGACAAGACCTAAAAATATAAATACATAGTTGAGTGGAGTGACTATGTGTTAAACCTATGCACATAATGTTAGACTAAATTGATAGGTTTAATCTAGTATTGTAGAAATAAAAATATATAATAGTTGATAATAAATGAATGCATAAAAAACCTTCAAGTGTTAGTTCTCATGAGGTTCAATAGAATTTATACAAATTAAATTAAATCCAATCTAAAAATCAATCCTATCTGAAAAAATATAAGTCACACTTACCCTTCCTCTTGTTGGTACATTTAGATTATCAAGGTCATGAACAAGATATATTTGATATACCTAAGAAAAGGGTAAATTACCACTATATTATCACTAGAGAGGGTTTCAAAGAATCTATTCAAGCAACACCATGAGATAACCCTAGATATTTCCTATGTTTTTTTATTTACAAGTAAATGATAAAGGAAATCAAAATCTAACATAGTGCTCACCAAAACATGTGGCACAAAATGGGGATAATAAACATAAAATGAAACATGATTAGGAGAATTATAATTAAGTTAATATAGATATAACCCTAATACATGGAGAGATAAATACATTCACAATCCATTACTTATGTTTCTTCTATCTACTAAAATAGAGGAGTAAGAGTTAGAGATACTTACCTTAAAGATGAATCCATCGAGACTCAATCTCTCCCTTGGCCAATGAGGCTTTGCAAGAGGTTGTTGTGGTTTTTAAGGATCACTAATATATGTTGAAGCATCCAATAATTTTCCACAAGATAAGAATATTATTCAAGTGTAAACCCTAAGTAATTAATCCTCAAGTAGAATGGTGGAAGAGTAGATTGTAAAGAAGTGAAAATGAATGATTAACTCTCTCTCTCTCTCTCTCTCTCTCTCTCTCTCTAAGGTGGAAATGAATGTGTATATATAGTTAGATCTAACCCTAAACCCTTTTGAAAGTTTATATTATAGATTTGACCTAATCACAACTATATCATTAATTATGAAAATAAATTAGGTCACATAATATTTCAGTTGAGGCTGACCTAGTCCCATAATATGATCATATATTTTAAGTACAGGGTTGGCCCAAGATGAATTAGTTCATTAAAGGTCAAAAAGAGTTATATGATTAGGTAGGGGTTGTTTAATGTGGTGAATTACTTAGAGGACTATGTAAGGTAGTTTTCAAAGCTTAGGGAAGTGTATAAAAGACTTTTGTGTTACTTTTAAGTGGTGGTATAAGGGACAATAATATTATGAAGCACTAATGGTCTACCCATTACTTTCTTGGTAAACTCTTTAAGGCATTAAATTAGATATATTGAGACTTGATGGCTTTTTGCAAGAGAGAAAACACTGATAATTGATAAAGTTTAAAAATGTTATGTGTATATAGGGGACTATTTCAATGTGGACAAAACATCTAATTCTAGTGTTTAATCCCCCAAATCCATTCCTTTTTTAATTCATTCATCTTCCCATAATATCTTTGTGTCAACATATTCATCTTCATATTTTATTTTAGCTAAGTCTATTTCTTATGAGAGCTCTATCTTTTTCATAGACCCATTCCTCTTTAGTTCCCCATATTTTATCTTCTGCATCATTGCCCATTACATGGTTGATATCCACTTATTTAGTCTTTATCATAGGCCTCTCCTTTCTCTCCTTTAATTTCTCATGCATAATACTTCATTTGAAAAGTGGTTTTTCAATAGGTATTTATTTTGATGTCACATTTATAGGTAAAACCAAAGGATTCTTGGTAGTATTTTTGTAAGTGATAATGTAAGGCTTAGTGGTTTCAAGGACTAGTCTTGAATTGGATGGATTAGGGCATGAAGGAACCCAATTAGTCATAGGTAGAAGTGTATTAGAAATGGTAGGAGAAAAAGGGAATGTAGGAATTGAAATTGTAAAAAGCATAGTTAAATAGGATGGAGGTGTTGAAGATGGAGCTATGAAGGCATTGTAACAAAATAACTTTATGGGAACACAAGAAGACTTAATTTATGGATAGTAGTTAATGGGTAAAATGGTGATATGGATAATGATACAACTTGTAAACATATTGGAGATGAAAATCTTATAGATATTGTAGGATGCTGCATTATTTACACCAACTGAGGTGATAGTAGTCCTTTAAGGATATCCTTCTTATCTAGGGATCAACCTCTATCTAAGGAGATCCTTCCTCCAAGTGGCTACCTTACACTTGTAATAGAAATGGAGGAAGATCATGCTTAGGTTATACACTGAGCTAGAGTCTAAGGACATTGATAACTTGCATCTTTGTTTGCCTACTCCACTATCTTATTGGCTTTATCCCTTATGATTTAAGGATCATACTGAATGACTTGCACCAGCACCATAGACATTTTATACTAAATCCTCCAATTATGAACATTAGTATCATCCGTATCATTCATAAAAATTAGGTGATATCATAGATCCTATGGCCATAAGGGATGTGGAATTCATTATTTTTTAGGTTATTGAGATACTATTACACTTAACCCTTAGTATAATGGTCTTTAAACTTGGCTTGAGTTAACTTATAGTGGGTTCTAGTCCTGCTAATTGAGTTGAGGTGCTTCTTTAGTGTATACTGTATTTGACCAATACTTAGAGGGGTCTTATTTTAATACCTTTGACTATTGGAAATGATGTCCTCATTGACATTATTATAGATTTGGAAATCTATCTCCTATTGTTCAAACTTTTCAAGGATAAAATAAGGGAGATTAAATTAAGTGGATCTAGACCCCTCTATCTTAATTAAAGTAAAATTGGGATAGATCTAATAGTCTCGCATCTTTGAAATTATCTTCCTTATATTTTATAAGAGATTAGGCTTAGCATGACCATAAATATCTTGGTATATCATTAGGTATACTTATTCTAATTTATTCTTTATATCCATAATGAACCAATAAATATAGAGTAGGGAGAAGTCATCATATACCTTATTATCGATATATTATATTGATCGATCATAGGGTTATTCATAAGTTGCATGCATTGTATCCATGATGGTGTATACTACATAATAGATCATATAAATTTCTATTTGATGGCCTTTCATCAATGCTTATTATATTTCCCTTGAGTTTGATGTTGTATACTACATAATCTATCATATAAATTTCCATTTTATGGCCTTTTATCAATGCTTATTATCTTTTCCTTGAGTCAGACACATAACCTCTCCAAGTGTCATGATTTTATCCAAATTTAGTATTATGTTTAGTAAGGGGACCTATTCTTCATGCACATAGATGATACTAGAAAACCCATATAAACTACTTAATAGGGCCATAGATATCATAATGCCTAGTCTAAATTTGATAATGGAAACTAAGGCAACATTGTCTCAAATATTTAATTTCTCACCCTTTTATAGTCACTACTTAAGATTTCCCTCAACTGTATTATGGTATAACCAAGTGTTTGTAATGACCTATTTATAAGAAATTTTAGAGACTAGGAGATGTAAATATCTATAAAATACATCTATAGATATGTAATTTACCATGATCATAATAATTATTAGGTGTAAAAAAATTCCAATAATAACATCATTAAAAAATAAGTTACAAATTCAATGCATGGCATTACCTTAGAATTCACTATTGCATTATGTAGACCTATTACTTTAATTGAAAGTAAGTCACCTACATACATCTTCCTATATTCATCCTTACAATCATAGAATAACTATGGATTAATGTTTTTAATATCATCTTAGAGATCCTCATAGAAAGAAAATAATAATACCCCCTTTCAAAAACTACATTTAAATACTTGGTTTATCTTACGATTGAGTATTTGGAAGGGCATTGGGTAATTTATCTAGATGAAGAAGCCATTATTGTGATGTAAAATTCTTGACAAGTTTTTAGCTAAATAAATTTGAAAATTATTTAGCAAAAAAATAGGGCTCATAAAGACTTGATAGCTTTAATTCATAATTAGCATTTCCCTGATTAATAACAAAGTGATTTTATGTTATTAAGATTATATACATATTACTTAAATCTTGAGACTTGAATGCCTAGTTTGTGTGAAGTTAATGCAACTAATTTTAATTTTATTTCCTATTTTAATTTAAAATTAGCTAATTATATTTGGTGGGTGTCCTTTTTACTATGTGGCATTTTTTCATTAGTTATGAGTGCTCAATCATTACCTCACTATAGGTGTCCAATTCTCATTTCCTTGGATTTTATCCTAGTCATAGACTTTGGCATAAGTGTTCTAATCCTCTCTCTTAAATATTATGAAACCCATCATGGTCTATTATACACATAAGGATATAATTTATAATTATGCCTTTCATGATATTTAATCTATAATTTAAGAAAAATTTCCCCTATTATGATTTTAGGGATTTAGGGTTCTTCAAAATCCAAACTATGTACCTCTGATAGAAGGCTATATGTGCATGAGATGATGACACATGGAAAAATATTATGGTTAAAAAGTTTATAGGATTTAATCCTTGTACCTTCAAATGATTATTGATGGTATAAATACATATAGATGGTTCTTGGGAGCTATGAACTCTTTGGAACTCTTTTGATTTTCTCTTTGTCTTAGCGAGCTCTAGATTTTAGAAATTATGATACCTGTAAAAATATCATCTAATTAGAGTGCTCAGACTTATAATTATAATTGATACTCTTTATGGTATATGACTTAAAAATATTCCACCATGTGTCATGATATCTATAACTCAATACTTATTTGGAATTTATACTATGCACTCTTTCTGGAAGGTGTTGAGTGATCAAGATGATGCCACATGGTGAAATATTATGGTTCTAGAGAAAATGTTACATTTACCTATGTATTATCCTATCGATGAGTTATGATCCTTAAATATGAAAACACATGGATGGTTATTGATAATATAGAGAAGTGAGTGTTTTGACCATGTACTTTTGATTATAAAATCTTAGGTTAATGGGATTTAATCATATGGAAGGTTCACATTGATCTAGGGACTTATATGTTTTTGCTATGTACTTTATCAATTAGGCCTTTTAATTTTGTGATGATGATGCATTTACATCCCTTGAGAATATTGGGGGTAAATTAATTTTTAGTATATTTATGACTAATTTAATCTAAGTGAATAGGATGATACCACTTAGCATGATCCAAGGAAACCAAATATTTATAAACAATGAACTCATAACAATCCTATGGATTGTAGATAAATGAGATATTTCCACTTGGCATGATCTCTAATGTCTATAAATCCTTATAAAATTTACCATATAATTTATCTTTAAGGACTTAGAATAACTTAGATGTAACCACATTAAGAAATCTTGGGGTTCCAAGAGCTCAAAGGCTTATTACTTTTTATGAACCTTGAATCATCCTAGGTATACAAAATTTAGATAGTTGGATGATCCTCATAAATATGAATGTTTAGGAGGACTTAGAACTTATATCATAACTATGGTTAACTATGGGTGAATGGGATGATGACACTTATCATGATATAAGATACATAATGGAGATCTATAACTATAAGAACTTGTTACACATCAAATCTTTAAACAAACCACATATTTTTATTAGTCATGTTAGTTCCTTAAATCAAAACATGATATTGAATACACATTTTTTTTTAAATGTAAATAATAAAAGGTGATAAATAGTTTATAATAGATGCCTAATGTTTTATTTTATACCTTTTATAACTCTTGTAATATAACTATACTTGAAAATAATCTTAAACTCATTTACATCTGATTAATATTAGAATCCAAAGGTTGATATAGACCATGAATCTATTATCTTACCATTAATGGGTCTCTATTTGAATTTTTTCAAACTGGGGTGTGTTGGGGCACAATATTTATGATTTGATATCCCTCATGTATGGCATATATGGATATAACCAAAATTAAATCTTAGATGAAAACCTCATTTACTACACCATGGGTAACTTTCTACTATGTATTCATGCCTTTTAGACTTAAAATCATTAGGTTAATGTATCATAGGGTTATGACCATATTTTACACAACCTTATCCATAAGGTATTAGTGGTTTTTTTGTATGATATTCTTGGAAAGCAATTAAAAAGGTTTAATCACTTATAAGTCTTACACATTATCCCCATGCATCTAATTGATTATGGTGTTACCCTTACTCCCCAAAACTGTGTCTTTAGAGTTACCAAAGGAAAAATCCTTGGTCACATTATTTATTAGCGTGAAAATTACATAGATATAGATAAAATTATTATGATCTTACACATGTTACCCCTTATTGATAATTTAAGGATCAGATAATTCTTTACAAATCTAGGGTAAATATGTAGATCCATACATGATCTTACCTACATAGTTCATCATATTAACAACTTGATCAAAAAAGAGAGTGGTTTAAATAAAATAAAGGATTATTAGGACACATTTTAATTTTTAAAACACTTCCTTGTGTTTCCAACAACATTCACGACAACCAATCCTAACAATCCCCTTGTAATTTACATAAAGGTAACTAAGGTATTTCATGATTGTATGTTGGCCCAAAAGGATGGTGATGGTATAGAATGAACCATATATTTAATTAGTTTCACTCTTGTTGATTATGAAACTCATTATATGTAGGAAGAAAAAGAGTGTTTATCCATTATATTTATTATCAAATGGTTTCTACATGACATGATTAATCATTAAATAAAGGTCATAGTGAGATCCTAATCCTTACAAACATTCTTGATCCAAACAACCCCCACTTGGAAGGATAGCCATTTCATCACTATTTTTATATAATTTGACCTTCTATGTTAGTTAAAAGTCCATTAAGGGATACAATAATTTTGATTAGTTGGAAGAGTCCCATTTCAAATTCAATGATCTCAATGATATGGTTTTTCCTAATGAATTAATGTGATACATAGATAAAGATGTGATCATATCATCTCCTTGGTACACTAAAATTACAAACTATTTAGTTTAGTGTACTTATCTTAGGGGTGAAAATTCATAACAAAGGAAATAAATTCACATCATTTCATCTAAGTATATGATTTTTGATGAGGTTCTATATTGTACAGTTTTAAATGACAAGTTATTGAGATGTGTTGATCAAGAAGAAAAAAAAATGTTTGTTTTCACTACAACAATGGCATTAGTGGTATAAAATTTGGTGTCCAAGAAAATTCCCATAAAATCCATAGGATGGGATAATTTTGACCCACTATTGATCTTGATGCCATTGAATATGTAGTAAAATGTGAGAAGTGCAACACTTATCTAGTGGGGTTCCCATTGTTCCCAAGGTACTCCAACCCATTATTACTTCATCGTATTTCTCCCCTTAGGGGATAGACTTAGTAGGAGATATCTCTCATGCTTCCTCATATGGCCACCACTTCATTATCATGGCCAAAAAAAACTTAACTAAGTGTGTATAAGTAATGCCTTCAAATATTTTTACTAGATCTATAATCACCAAGTTCATCGTAATCATATTATTTGTAGGTTCAAGATTCTACAGGTCATTATCATAAACAATGGTTTCCCTTTCAAGAATCTCTATATTAATGAATTGTGTAGGAAATTTTATATATCTCATCACAAAATCTCTATATACTACCCAAAATCCAAAAATTAGACCAAGGCCACAAAAAATACCTTGATTTAAATCCTATTTAAAATAGTTAAAGATAAAAGGAAAATTTATCACCTTTAGCTTTGTCTTGTGCTATGGGCATGTATAAAAAGTATTCATACACCCGCATGACAACCCCATATTATATCATCTTCAAATTAGAATATGTTATACCCCTTGAGGTGTAAATACGTAACCTTTGTGTCTTTCTTCACGATCTTGTTGGTCATAAAGAGTATATAAACACATAGTTAGATGTTGCCTTTCAAATTTTAGAGCTTGTAAAATTTGAGAGACTCCATGTGATTTTTCTCAAAAAATGAGATGGAAAAAGTGAAAAACCTATTAAAAGAAACCAAAATAAGACTTAGATATATTTTACACTCAGCTATTAGAATTAGTAGAATGCATTGCAGTCA
The DNA here is from genome assembly GCA_037957365.1 of Torreya grandis. Classification (NCBI taxonomy): domain Eukaryota; kingdom Viridiplantae; phylum Streptophyta; class Pinopsida; order Cupressales; family Taxaceae; genus Torreya; species Torreya grandis. The sequence continues at coordinate 2,201,053 of JARHVA010002379.1, read as the reverse complement.
TCAAAATATGATAGTTACTTTTCAACTGTTGAATGCTAATGACTGAAAGATAGTTCATTAGACTCTATTGATTACCAATTAGTTGTTTTTGACTTTGAATGTTTTTTGTAATTTTGATCAAGTCAACATTCACCTTGAAAATTTCATCTATTTATATTTTTGGAAGCTAGTTCCTTAGTTTCCATGGGTTAGTTTTATATAAATAGAGGTGCTTCCATGAATTTTAAAAAAGGGGATGAATTATTTTTACTTACTTACAAGGAAATAACTTTGAATAAGGAAGTAATAAATAAAGAACTGTGTTTTTTTAGAAATCAATAAAACTCAATTGTTACAGGAATTTGTGTTTATTCTTCATTGTGGATGAATGTTCATGTGTTCATTATTCATGTTATTGATTTATAACCCTTATTGATGGTAAAATTTATTAGTTTATAGTGAATTCATTTAATTTTATGAGATTAATATAGGAAAAATCTATATTTTCTCAATTATAAATTCTCCTTTTTGTGATTTAGATTCTTTTGTATCTTCTCTTACATTCTACTATCTACCATATTTCCTTTATTAATACATGTAAAACCCGCAAAACATTTAGTATGCATATTTTTAAATATGTTAGGATTATTTTTTCCCCTACTCTTTAATAAAATTATATTCTCTTACAAATATAAGAGTTACTCTGTCCCATTATACTTTGACTATAGCATAGGTTTTGAAGTGTTTGACATTTTTATAACCAAAAATTTTTGGTACCCACCATGGGGCACACATTTTTCTAATTCATGCAATCCAAAAATATATACACAAGGTAGGATGTTCTACTATTTTGGAAGAAATATGTTTCACTAGAGATTGTAAATCCAAAGTAATATATGATCCTTTCTTTTACATAAAACAACAACATAGTTTCTAGTTAAATCCTTAAAATGTAATAAGAGTTAAAGAATCTATGATTTTGAACATAATTCCAAAATATATAGATCCATATCAAGGAGGTAACTTGGTGATTCAAGATCTTGTTCTTTCTGGAATTGTTATACCTCAAATAGCTTTTTCAAAAATCTTTTTTTTTTTTTTTTTTCTTAAAATGGCATTGGCATGGGTGAATGACAACATACCACTAGCTCTTGAGTAGTTTCATTATCTACCAAGAGGATCCTATAAGAACTTACCTAAGTTTTCTTGTGATGGGAAACAACACCCAAATGAACACATATCTACATTCTTTACCACATGTGGGATTTTAGGAGTTGAACTTGAATATGCATATTTAATATCATTTGTATAAACCCTTACATAATGGAGATACTATTTGGTTATATCATCTAGATGCAAGTTTCATTACCAATTGGAACACTATAAAATTAAATTTTTAAGCTTGGCTCAAACTATCTAAAGACGTACATGGATTGATTTCTCAATTGACACAAATACATGAACCCATGATTGACTTTATCACCAAGTTTAATAGGTTATTGAATTAAATTCCTTAGGAGGATAAGCCCATAGAAGAAAACCAAAAATGTTTCTTTCTCAATTATCACCTAATAGAAGTTGGTTTTATTTTGAGAATAAATATATTACCTAATTTAGAGTAAACATATTTATTTAATACTCAAATGTAAGATGATATGGTTATGGATAATAAGTTATGAAGATACTATTCCAAATCAAAATGGCATGTTTCAAATCATGAGTCCACCAAGAAGTTGATCCAAAAAATAGAAAAATGATATTGTTTCTTTAAAGAAGCATTTAACTCAAAGGTAGTTTTCATTATCACAATAATAGAAACCCATAAGGAATTATTCACCTAATAATAACCAACCAAGGTTACCAACTTCTCAACTTAATTTGAATATTGAGGATCCTCTAGTCAATATCATTTTGGAGACATGAAATTTGTGATTATGATGAGGATGGAATTTAAATATAAGACCTATATTTTTTGTAATATGAAACTGAATAACTTGGTCTTAACTCCATTAATTCTTTCTTGGAAAATGAGTGTGAAGAGGATGACTATCAAGATGTAGTTTGAGATATGAATGGTCATTCTTATGCAGTGTTTATAATGTGTCAAATATTGAATGAAGATGCCAAAATTAAGCATGAGGTTGAAAAGGTGAATCAAAATGAGAAGGTTTTAAGTAAAGATGCTATTAAGGTGACCCAACACCTAAAATACTTCATAGAATATTTATTGTATTCAACACACCCCACCTTATATTTTTCTTTGAAAAGTGGGGAACCCCTTTGTTTTTTTAGAAGCATAAATATTTTACCTTTTTATCTATGTATTTTTTATAGTTATGATGGTTGTTATTATTTGTATAAACTTAGTGCATTGAAAATTGAATCATCTTGGGGTATAATTATTTCTATTTGGAAAGATTTGTTTAAACTAATTTATTAATGAAAATATGGAAACAATTGTTTTAAATGATAGGTATCCAAATTATCTCATTTTGGAATCTTTTAAAGTTGAAAACTATTATTTTAGAGATTTTTCATCAGAAGGTTTTATTTATAAATATTCTCTTTGAAAATATTTTTTTAGAAACTTTGTTTCGTAAAGTTTTTCATTGGAAAATTTAATTCAGATGCTTTGCCTTGGACAATTTTAGTCTTTGGTGACTTTATTTTGGAAGCCTTACTTTAGCAACTTTGTTTTATAAATTTTCTAGTTGGTAACTTTTTTTCATGAATTTTTCTCATCAAAAGCTTTGTTTCAGGAGCTTTCACATTGAAAGCTTTGTTTTAGAAGATTTATTTGAGAAGCTTTATTTTAGAGGCTTTTCATTTGAAGCTTTCCATTCAAAAACTTTTGTTTGACGAGTTTCACTTTGGAAACTTCACTTTGGAAATTTTTTTCATAGATATTATCATCAAAAGATTTGTTTTAGTAAATTTCATTTGGAAGGTTTCTCTTTTGGAACTTTCTATGTGAATACTTATACCCAAACCATAATCTTCCCTAAGAGTACTTAATCTATAGCAACTATTATTTTGGAGACTTTAGGATAAAATATTTCAAAACCAATCTCTTTTAAGAACATTCTAATTTTTGGGTCTTTAGGCTTGAAGGTAAAGTTTGACATCCCTTGACTAGACCACATAATGACAAATGGAAAAATATTGAAGGTAACATCATGGTACCCCAAATGACAAGGCATCCTACATGGCATGTACCCCAGGATAGGGTGATTGAATTTTAATTGAATGAAGGTGATGAGCTAGTAGATGTTGGTGATTAATGGTACATGAACTAGAAATAAATGTAGAAATCTATTAAAATTGAGCCCCAAGCCAGGTTCACATCATTCAATTTTTAAGAGCTCGAGTAAACTTTAGCCTTAATAAATGTCAAAATCCCTAATTAGGACCAAATTTATTTACAATACATGTAATATAGTTCAATACACTCTATTTTCAAAATATTGAAGCATACCAGTGTACACCAAACTACCATCGCCTCCTCATCCAAGTCATACAAAGTAACCTCAACACCCTCTGGGTTCTCCATAAATTATTGCATAGATTATTTAGACACAATATTTGATTCCATTGTATTTGATGGTCACTATACCATTTACTTGGCATTATGGGAAGATGTGTAGAGTATGGATTCTTTTACATTAGAAGAGGACATTCTAGATAAGGATAAAGAATTAGTAAAGGACCTACTTCCATTTAAATGATAATTCCTAAATTATGCCATTGTTAAGCCAGAAGTTATGGCATGCATAGAATTACTATGAGGCCTCTTATTTGAGGGAAAGATAATAGCTGGTGCTTACCTCCATTACATCAACAATAACATAGTCATCACATATATCTCAAGGGATGCATTCAATAGGTATTTGATTCTACCTATTCTAGATGTTACATTTTATTTAAATATTATAATTACATAGAATAAGTCCAATAATGTGGAACAAGCATTGGCAAGGTGGCTTCTTCCTAGAGAAATATTCACCATAAAGGAACATGTCAATAATTATGTTCCTATCACCCAATTCAGAAAGGGGATTTACATTAGCATGAAACTATTGAATCAACTCTTTAGCCACATAAGCATCCATTTTTTGCATCAAGAATGGGTTACCATGATAGACCTATTAAGTACCTCAGAGTGTACCTACATATAATGGGAAGTAATCAATACTCACCTCTAGGAAAAAATCCTACACAAGGATAGGATTCCACATGGGAGAAAACTCTATATGATGTCCTATCTATTAGACATCATGGAGATAATATATAAGCAAAATGGAGTCTTATGGGATCCCAACCAAGATGTTATCGAGAATTGAATTTTTGATTATTACTACTAATATGTCAAAAAAATTATCCACGATTGCTAAAGATCTCTACCCTCATGTTTAAATGGTCATCCATAGTCATATTTTTTCTATAATTTCACCCAATATCACTTGAACACTTGCCAAAAAAATGGGAGACTACTGGCTCTAACTTATCTACATTATTATCATGGTTGTTAGACATAAGTTGGAAGCTCTTTAGCTCTCTAATTTTATTCCAAAAAAGTTATTTTAATAAGAGATTGCAAAAAAAATATGGAATGGCACTAATGAAGAATTAACAAAGAATAAAAAGGCTACCTTATATAACTCTCACATCACTATTGGGAGGATGTTCTACACCATACAAAGGCAATTCAAGGAAGCTAGAAAAATGAATAAATTATATTCATACTCAATCTCCCCCATAAATATTAGAACCCTTATGGTAAAGTCTAAAATAAGATTCACAGCCTTGGCCACACTTACAAACATGATCCATTTGATCGTCATTTTCTATTTCTAAATGCTTAGGATGATGAAGAGTTGAAATAAAGTGAAATGAATGTAGGCCTAATTTAGGAACTATTGAGGGTAATACAAGATTAACCCTCTCACACACTCGGTGAGGAAAAATTTAGGATCCCACCACCAAGAATATGGATATCTTCTAAATTTTAGAGTTGAAGGCCAACTCAACAACTAGAAGGAAAGGGATAAGATCCCAAAGGTCCACTCATAGCTCAAGACAACCCATAGGAAAAGGAATAGTTGGTAGGTGAGGCATCACTTACTATAGGACAACATGAAGAATAATTTCCTACCTATGCATAATAAAAATAGGAACAAATTCTTCTCATTCAAGCATCAACTATTAAACTGATAAAGGTTAATCAAGAGCTAGCAGAGGAGCTAACTCAAGTTGATCAAAACACACAAAGGGATGAAGTTAGTATCATTTTATTGGACTCATCTAATGAAGATGAAATAAAAATTTAATTATCCCCAACATCTAGCATGATTTATCCTTATCTTCCTAAATAGATGACATCTCCACAAATTAGGAGAGCAACAAGGTGTTATTAGAGGAAGCCAAAAGGAGATAAACATCAGACCCACCCACACAAGCACTTAAGTAAGAACAAACTTCACTAAAAGGTAAGCTATCATAAGATGTGGATGAAGAATAATTACATCAGGCCAAGTTCTTAAGCCTACAAGTGGTAAAATCCAAGGCACCTCTCACTAGTGAGTCATCTAGTAAGGGTCCTCTTCTTACAATACCCTTAGGATTTTTTCCTTGGATTCCATTACCCACAATTTATACCATCCCTTCAACAATTATTTCTACATTTATTCCTATTCAATCAATCTCTATTAGACTCCTTTTTATGAACTCATTTGGTAATCTACCTACTACCACTTCTTATTCACCCTCCACTACTGTAGTTTATTTTCCTTTAGTGTCCATCCCTTCAACCATATATTTATCCATTTTATTGATCAACCAATCCATCACTCCAATTTATTATTCCTCTACCCAATTGGGTTCACAGTTGCCTTCTTTGACACTAGTCTCCATAATAATAGTAGTGATAACTAAGAGGGCTCCAAGAAAGAAACTAGTCTATGTTGTGCACCCAATGTCACAATTTGGAAACATAGATTGGTCAAAAATAATTTGGTTATCAATACCCAAACCTTCCTTTGAGACTAATCTTGATCTTCAAGAGTATGTGTAAATGGAATCTTAACCATAATATCCATCAAATATCACTCATCCAAATTGGGCCAAGGAGTTAGGAGTTTCAACCTCTAAGAGGCCCAATCTAAAGATCACTAAACTTCTAATAGTGAGCTCATTATTTGAAAAGGATATGACATCAATTCAATAGGTCAGAAAGAGGAATATTGAAGATATCTCTAGTATAAGTTTTATCATAGAGGAAAGGGAAGAGGTTTATTCCTTTTTGAAGAGACAAAATAGGAATAAGGGTTAGTCCCCATACATTGAGGACCTCAAGTCCTACATGAAGACCCATACTAAGGCAATCCTATCCACACATGAGGGAACATAGATGACTATAAAAGAGATTGAAGAAGATTTGTAAACTCTTAGAGAGTTACAATAGGTAATTTGAGTCCCCCAAGGTATTGAATATGATGTGTAGAATGCAACATAGGTTGTATGATATTTTAGATTTAATTCATTGTTTGAGAGTCAATTTGGATCCCCATGTAAATTCCATAACTAGATTGTTCAACCTTCTTAGATAAGATGAGAATAATATTAATTTCTTGGTATTATACACCCCCAATAAGGAATTTAGATAGTTAGACCTAATCACCCCTCTAAAGGCCTCTAATGTTTTGAATTTAGATTTAATAAAAACATAGGAGGCTCAAGATTGGGTGTCATATTTTAAAGCTCTAATAAACAAACTGACCAAACAAGATAAGTAAGTAGAGAAAAATTTGATTGACCTTAAATTGACAGTATTTTGATATAATAGAGAGAAGTTTATAACTCAAGCTACATTTGATCAGATGATTCAAAAAGCCTATGATGGCTTCAAATAGAATCTACAATGACTAATTTTATAGGATAGTGAATCCAAATTGAGTGTATTTAATAAAAAGGTAATAAACATAGAATTCTTATAGGTTAGCTTTAGATCCACCAAGATAAAACACACTATATTGATGGAAAAAATAGGTAGAATGACTATGCCACATGTTGTGGACATGATCCTAATTTTTAAAAAACATGCTAAGGAGTATAAATATCATCAAGAGTTAGATTCCAATAATAAAGAATCACAAATTCCACATTCTAATTCTTCTCCATAAACTCCACCTACATTTCTAGAAATAATAGCTACATCAATGCCACCTCATACTTCAGCTCTGATGGGAACTCTAGCTCAATCAATAAGTGCATCACTGAGTAAATCTATATTTATCATGTCATAAATAATAATCACAACTAAAATTTCTAATGACAATTTTGAGAAATATTAAGAAAGAACTAATTTATCTTGAAGGCTATTTTTGTACAATTTTACATGTAGCAGTTATAGATGAATAGTTAAGTCCTAGTTGTATCTATATTGTAATTAACTGAATCATTTTTGTCAACATGTACATGTTATATGATTAAAGTATCTATAAGTTATGAGGATGTAACTAAGACTTATGATATAGTTTATTAAGATGTGATCAAATTGTTTTAAACTTGGAGGATGAGGCAACCCCTTCCCCAAGTTATTTATATATATGTAGGACCCTCTTTTCAAATGGTCAAATTTTTAGATGAATATACAGGATGAAATCAATAAATTTATTGTCATGTAACTATGTTTGTTATTTATTCTTCCCTATTTATGTTAATGAATTTGAAGTTTTTTATTTGTATTAATTCAATAATTCTTATGTGTGTCAATGTTATGGATGAATATGATTGTTTTATTAATGAATATTAGTCTTAGATGTATAATAGCTATTGAAGAGTTATAAATTTCATTGATTTAAGTAGTTAGTATAAGTTGAATTGATAATTTAAGGTATGCAGAGGTATCTTCTTTGATAAAGTCTTTTAGGTGTGAGCCATAGCTACCTTAGATGACTTCTTGGTCTAAAATGTAACCTCTTATACAAAGGTGTGAAATAGCTTCCCTAAGAAGAGTAGCCTTCAATTGAGATAATTAAGTATCTATATTTGTTATTCCAAACTACTAATTATGTTTTTTTCATAAGTATACAAAAATTTCAAACAACAAACATTGGTTCTTGAGATACTTGTACACCAAAAAAATAACATTAGAAATTACTTTTCAAAGACACAAAACCTTATTTTATGCCTTACCGTTCCTTCATTTTTGAGTTTATTTGATAAATGTCCATCATATAATAGTTATCCACCCATCCAACTTGCTTAATGATTTACCCTTTTTATTAGAATCCACACATCCATCCACAAAACTTGGTTTAATAACCCACACTCTCGACCTACTATTGCACTACCCAATTGGTTTAACCACATAATTTCAATTCATAACCCTAAGTAGAACCTAGTTTCATAGAGATCCCAAAATTTTGGAGGCTACCTCATTTAAAACTCTCTCTCTCTTTGAGGTGTGCATAAAACCCACATTAATAGAAGAAAAATATGGAACTATAATAAGGGCACACTTGTGTGTTTTCTAACTAATAAGAGATAGTCATTATGAAGGCACCCATGAGATTAACAAGGTTTAGGGTCCAATCCATCCTTTTAGTTTTACCATTATCAAATTCTAGGAGGCCTATACTCATACTTGTCATCTGTTAGATATGCTAAGCCTAAACACCTTCCCCTTTAAGAGATATCTCATTTATCAACCTCCCTATGACTTAACCCTCGTTAATTGGATCTATCATTAGCATCCTTAGGGATGAACATTATTTTCCAAGGAATTTGGAAAAGTATTCACCTACCTTCTCCCCCTCAAGTGGGAGGATGATTGAAGAACATATCAAATCTTTCAAGGACACCTTGAGATTAATGAATTTTATCCATGAAGATGTTGCATATAGGATTTTTTTCATTTATTTTAAAAAATTCTTCTTATGATTGGTATCTTAATTTTTAGGAAAATTCTATCACCTCATGGAATGAGTGTCAAAATATGTTCCTTACACTGGATAAGTAACTAATCCAAGTCTAGTATATCATCTCTTTACCAGCATGAAAAAGGAACCTAATGAGTCAATACAAGACTTCAATTCAAGATTTTGAAGATACACACTCAATTTAATGTCATGTATAATCTATGTAAGAATTTAATTCTTGAGATATATAAGAAGTCACTGGCTCTCATTACTATAGTTTTCTTGTGGAGAGCTGTTGCTACCAATACTCTAGCTTTAGCATTTTAGGAATTTATTAACATTGATAAGCATCTCAATCCACAGCTTAGCTCTCATAATCTAAGAGGTCAAGCATTCAACAATGGGCTTCCATATTTGAATATAAATCCATGCATGAATCAGAACACCCCTGCATTCAATTAGGATAAATTGTACACTCCACCTCCAATGATGCAACATACAATGAATCAAAATTATTCTTACTTGTATAATCAAACACAATGTAATAGCCACAAATATGATCAACATCAAGCTCACATCAATGTAGTAATTTCTTAGGGTTTTGACTCCAACAAATCTAAATTGTATTCTATATAAAGAATGCTTCATAAGTGGACCAACAATTTCTCAAATATGTCAAAAAGGATGGGTAATACAAATAATCAAAATTACATCCAAAATTCTAGAGTTTTAAGATTTAACATGCTTTTTAATAGGCCAAATAACAATGCAAAACAATAACATTCTAATAAGTGACTAAAAATTAATATCATGGATATAAATTTTCCCAATTGGTTTAGGGTCTATAACACATCATAGCATGGAGAGTTGTACTATATAGAGTTTTGTGTAGTCTTTGAAATATTCAAGATAGAGATGATTATACAAGATCAAATGATGAATCCTCTAGATATCCCTCATGAATCTAGCCCTTCAAGTTCAGATTTTGTCTTTGATACCTATGATTCCTCCTTTCCTAATGAATATGACAATATCCCAAAGGATAATTCTGATGAAGTATGCGTATTTTAGTAGTTCATTAGGAATAATTATAATCTAAGGAATAGGTAGTCATTTAATACTTTTACTCCTCCCAATAATATAATTATCCCTCTAAATTCTAAATTTGATAATAATCCTCATCCCCCTAAACAAAATGATTTGCCTTAGTATAGAGAGGAATAGAATAAACAAAAATACAATATTATTTAGGATATGAAGAAAATTAATTCCAACATCAATCCTTATGAACCAGCACAAATCACAAAGTAGAAGGAAATATTATGGAATTCCATCACAAGTATATTTTAGAAAAATCCAAGAGAACCAACACAAATGTTATATACAAAACCAAGCCTAAAGTTCCTCCTTTCTTTTAGACCACTTGAGCATTTCGAAATAATATACATAATTTCTAGGTAGTTTCTAGAGCTTTAGTAATGGTAATGCTAAATTTCATTTGTTAAAATCTTGGTTTAACACCAAAGCCATATAAGAGGACTATGTCATCACTAGATAAAATATTAGTGACTATATTGGGAGAGATTAATTATGTGACAAGTTAGGTTTCCTTAGAACCTAGAGTACAAATGACTATCAACATCTTAGTAGTGGATGAAGGGTATGGGTTGTTGTTGTGTAGATATTGGTGAAAAAATTAAATGTATATCTTTCCATGGAATTTTAAAATATATGGCTTCCTTGGAGATGCATGGACAACTAGATCAAGATCAGTCAAGAGTGAAGGATGAGGAATCCTATTATGGAGTACAATACCATCAATGAAGAGTTAAGCTATAAATATCCTAGTCTTAAAATTTATGCATTTAACACAAAACATGAAGCACATAAATAAACTCAGGGCCCTTCTCAAATATGGACCCTCCATTTTGATGGAGAAATATCCAAGTAAAGATCAAGTTTTTGTATTATTTTATCAATACAAAAGGAAAGAAACTATTGAAAGTATACAAGCTCCAATTCCCATATACCAACACAAAGTAAAATATGAAGCCCTAATTATGGGACCACAATTTTACCTCAATAATAATGTCAAAGAATTACTAGTATATAGAGATTATAAACTCACTATTATCTAGGTCAGAAATAAATATCAATATAAATTATCTTATTTAAAGAAATAAAAGTATAGAGCTTGGGATCTAATTGAATCATTTGAATCTTTCAACATAGAATCTATCTAGAGAGAACAAAATGGAGCCATCAATTCACTATCCACTTTAGAAACAAATTTGTCACTCTTATAGGAGTAAAAGATCCATAAGTTCTCCATTGAATTGGTACCTTATCCTTCAATACCAGACAATGTTAAAAATTTTCAAGTGTTTCATGATGAATAATAAATTATCTAATTTTTGACAAATTTAAGATAATTTAAATCTCAAATAATTGATGATGAATAAATAAATCAAAGTGCCATGAAGAATTGGATGAATAAGGTGTTATCCAGCTAAAGGAGAATCATCTCCCATTGGGGATGGTCACCTTAGAAAGTACCTTCAATACAGATCCTCAAGCTCAATCACAAAAGAAGCTAAAGGTTAATGAATCTAAATTTATCTCAAAAAATGATGCTGATGAAAGGAACACATAGTCAATAATGGATTAAGATACATACTAGAAGAAAATCAAAAGGTCAAGGAACTAGTTATTAGGTATAAAGATGTAATTACATGGACCTATGATGAATTAAGTATATTCAATTCTAGGGTCATCACCCATATGATTCGATTCAAGAAAGATCATAAACCATTTAGGTAAATAAAAAAGGCCAAATGATCCTATATTGGAACCACTAATTTAAAAGGAAGTGGAAAATCTACTATGTTCTATGATATTTTTTCTTATTAAACATTCGACCTGGGTGACCAATCTAGTTTTAGTTAGGGAAAAGAGTGGCGAGATCAGACATTACATCAACTTTAGGAATTTGAATAAAGATTTGGAGAAGGACAATTATCCTTTTCCCTCCTTATATGAGGTAATATAAAATATGTTTGGTTTTGAAATTATGTCTTTCTTGGATGAATTTTTAGGTTACAATCAAGTAATAGTCAAAACATATGATATGATGAAAACAACATTTACTATAAAATGGGTAACATATGCATATAAGTGAAAGTCATTTGGGATGATCAACACTGGAGCTAATTTTTAGAGAGAAATGGATCATGTATTTTAGGGATTGATATGGAATTGCATAATTATATACATGGATGATCTCACTATTTTCTCTAAAAATAGAGCCAATCACATCAACCATCTTTAATCTATTTTTGAAAGATGCAGGAAGTTTAGGGTATCAATTAAACATAAGAAAAGTATATTCATATTTACTAAAGGCAAGATGTTAGGACATATTATTACTAAGGATGAAATCATTATTAACTGAGATAGTATTTAGCATATTTCAAAAATAACATTTCCAAATAGAAAAAATGAGCCCCAATCCTTCTTTTGAAAGATAAATTTTGTAAGGAAATTTATATTAGTATTTATAGAGATTATGAGACCAATGAACACAATCCTCAAATATAATTATAAAGTGGAGTGTACACCTAAATCTAAGAAGTCCTTCCAAGACATAAAGAAGGCTATTTTGCAAGCCCTAGTACTGGTAAGCCTAAATTTCACTAAAGACTTTTTCTTGTACTCTTTTGCCTTAGAACAAACTATTATTATTGTAATTATACAAAAAAGGGAAGAAAGTAAACATCCTAATACATTTTTTAACAATAACTTGAAAGATGTAGAACACAAGTATTCCTTAATTGACAAGAAAATACTCACTTTCATCAAAGTAGTTAAGAAGCTTAGACACTGCATTCTCAAGAATAAGACCATTATCATAGTGTTAGATCCTGATGTCAAGATTATGCTTGGATAGAATGATTTGAGGGAGGTAGAGGCAAATAGATGGTGAAATTGTAAGAATTTTATATTGAAATTAAACTTATTGGGATTGTTAGAGGATAAGTCATTATTCAATTGATGTTTGAACTAGACCCATACATCACTATTAAAGAGGTGTGCCAGACATAGGTCTCCTAAGAAAATTAATATTCAAGTTTTACTGAGTTCTTACTCACTAGAACATGCCCCCAAGAACTCAAATGAGAGAAAAAAGATATTTAAGGCTCAATGATACTCATTATATGATCAAGAAAAGAGTCCTCTATAGGAAGAATGATGAAGGCATTTATTTAAGATGTTTCACATGGAGAATCTTAGGAAATATTATAAAATTGACATCAAAATATAGAAAACAACCATCCATCTATCAATACTATAGCCAATAAAATACTCAAAATAGGTTATTACTGGCCAATGGTATTTAAGGATACTCACTTCCACACGAAGACATGCCATGAATGCCATATTTTTTCAAAAAGATATGTTAAGATAGAAATTCCAATACAGCTATGACTGAGGGTATGCCATTATCATAATGGGGCTTATACTTCATTGGTGTTATAAACCCAAATTCCTTATCTAGACACAAGTTTGTGCGCACTTCTATAGATTATTGCACTAAATGGATTGAGGCAACAACCAACAAGATATCAAGAACCCAAGATGTGATATTTTTTCATGAATAACATATCACAACTAGGTTCAACACCCCTATCTCTTTTGTGTTGACAATGGGCCAACATTTTAATCAATTGAGTTCACTGAATTGGAATATGATAATCAAATTACAATTACATCATCCTCCAATCACTACCCATAAGGGAATGGATTGGTTGAATCAACCAATAAGAACATCATAGATGCTATAAAAAATTTAGTTGTAGATAAACATAAGGAGTGTTACCTCTTACTAAAATATTCACTTTAGGTAGACCAAACTAGGTAAAAATAGGCCCTTAAAACCTTACCATATCTACTAGTTTATAGGAAGTAGCCATTATTCCCAATCAAGTAGAAATTTCTAATATATCAGTTTATGCAACAATACAAGGATTATAATAACAAAATAGAGTCTAAATTTCTCTATATCATCAAAATAGAAGACTTTAATGATAAATCATTGTAATACTTCAACAAAAATTAGGATGTGGTTAAGAGATAGTTTGATAGGAGAGTAAAATTCAAAACCTTAAAGATCTCTAACTTGGTGCTTCTATGGGATAAATCCCATGAGCAAAAATGAATGCATGATAATTCTACCCCACTCTGGATAGGATTGTATCATATTTATAAAATCTTGGGTAATAATGTATTCCATTTAAAATATTTTCAAGGTAATGATCTAACATATCCAATTAATGGATAGTTTTTGAAGAATTATTTCATGGCTCCCCCATCTAAAGAGGTGTTTGAATAAAAAAATATGTCCCATTAGAGGTAGGGTTAGGTTATATTTTATTCATTAGTTAGTTTCTTATTTTCAAGTCATTTACTTTTATTATAATAATTCATATTTTCTAGGTTATCCCTTTTGATTTCAATAGTTATCCTACTTTTTAGAATAGTTTTATTTTGATTTCATGGTAGTTTAAGATTGGTAAATCCTAGTATAAAAAAATGATAGTTTGATTTGTTTTGAATCCAACCCAAATCAATGTGTGTTGCATACTGTAATTCAAAATTTTCAATCTAGGTAAGTAATGAGAGAATTAACCATAAACATGCCTTAATGCTAATGATTTCATCAGGTATGTGAAATTTTCTCCCATATATCTATGCAAATTTAGAAAACTTCCCCTTGGGTAAAATATACATGAAACATTAATACTTTCTAAGGTGATAATCATTGACATGGGCAAGATTTGACAAGGACATTTTGATTAAACCAAAAATTTACTAAGACTAGCTTATTGTGGTCACATTCTTCCCTCTTTCATTCAAAAATCAATATGTGTGTGTGTGTGTGTGTGTGTGTGTGTGTGTGTGTGTGTGTGTGTGTGTGTGTGTGTGTGTGTGTGTGTGTAATAATAATAATAATAATAATAATAATAATAATAATAATAATAATAATAATAATAATAAAGGTATAATCCAAAAGGATAAAATAAAATAAAAAAGGATTCAAAGCCTTGATGATGAAATAAGATGAATGCATCATGCATGATGGAAAATATGAAGAAAGGAGGAATAAGTAATCAAAGGTATCTCTATCAGGGCTATGGATGCCTAGATCATGGTCCAGCAATGCCCAAGAACCCCAATGTTTATGCACCTAATGCCCAATAAAAATGAAACCTATAATTCACCCCCATGTCTTTGCATAAAAACCTAATACAAGAGATAAATAAAAACACTTCCCAAACACAAATCGAAGGTGTATGTGAATTTATTATGTTGCATAGGATTATAAAGAGTCTCCTTTTTTATTATTCAATCATTTCTTATGGGTTTATTTTATGGTTGATATTGGGATTATAAAACCATAGATTCTGAGATCTTCAAAAGTCAAGGTTATTCACCCCTATGAGTTTCCATTTATTGAATTCAACACACCCCACCATGTATTTTTCTTGTAAAAGTGGGGACCCCTTTAGTTTTTTTGGAAACATAAATATTCTATCTAGGTATCTATGTATTTTTTATAGTTATGATGGTTGTTATTATCTATAGAAACTTGGTTCTTTGAACATTGAATCTTGTTGGAATATATTTATTTCCATTTGGAAATACTTGTTTAAACTAATTTATTAATGAAAAGATGGAAATAATTTCTTTGCATGATAGGTATCTCATTTTAGAAGCTTTTAAAGTCAGCAACTATTATTTCAAAAACTTTTCATCATAAGGCTTTCTTCTACAATACTCTCTTCAGAAACTTTATTTTCACAAACTTTATTTCAAAAAATTATTCATTGAAAATTTTATTATATAATCTTTGTCTTCATCAAGTTTAATCTTTGGCAAATTTATTTTAGAAGCTTTAATTTGGAAGCTTTATTTTGGAAAGTTTATGGTTGATATCTTTTATTCCTTAAGTTTTCTCATTAGATTCTCCATTTCAAGAACATTCACATCAAAAGCTTTATTTTGGAGGCTTTTCATCGAATATTTCCCTTTAGAAAATTTTTTTAGTGAGTTTTTCTTTAGAGAAATCACTTTGGAAACCTTATTTTGGAGAGATTCTCATTAGAATCTTTGTTTTGAGAACTTTCATTTAGAAGGTTTCCCTTTAGTAAATTTGTATGTGACTACTTCTACCTAAACCATAATCTTCTTGAAGAGTAATTAGTCTCTAGTAGCTTTTATTTTGGAAAAAAAGATAAAATATTTCAGAACCAATTTCTTCAAAGAACATTCTACTTTTTGGGTCTTTCGGCCTAAAGGTAAAGTTTGACTTCCCATGACTAGACCACATAATGACATATGGAAAAATATGAAAGGTAAAACCATGGTACCCTAAATGACAAGGCATTCCATGTGGCATGTACACTAGGATAGGGTGGTCAAATTAGAATTGAATGAAGGTGACAAGCTCATAGACATTAGTTATTAATGGTACACAAATTAGAAATGAATATTGAAAAACATTAACTTTGAGCCCCTAGCCAAGTTCACATCATTTAATTTTCAAGATATCAAGTAAACTTTATCCTTTAACAATATTAAAATCCCTAATTATGAATAGAGTGATTTCTAATCCATGTAATTCAATTAAATACACACCATTTTCAAAATTTTAAAGCGTATTAACATCTACCAAATTGCCATGGAATCATCATCTAGGTCATAAGGAGCCTCAACAACCTCCAATTTCTCCATCAAGTATTCTATGGAGTATTTATGCATACTTCTTGATGAAACTATATTTGATGATCATAATTACAATTACTCGACCTTATGTTAAGCTATGGAGAGCATGGATTCCTTTGCATTAGAAGAGGACATCATAGTTGAAGATAAATTGTTAGTAAAGGACCTACTTCCATTTAAATGAAAGGTACTACATTATGCAACTTTAATCCAGAGTTTATGCCATGTATAGACTTGTTGGAAGGCCTCTTCTTCAAGGGTAGGATAGTAGATGGTGGTTACCTTTATTTAATCAATAATGACATAGTCATCAATTATATCTCAAGGGATGCATTGAATAGGTATTTGAGTCAACCTATTCTAAATGTTAAATTTGATTTTCATATTATTGTTACCTAGAAAAAGGACAATAATGTGGAACAAATGTCATCAAGGTGGTTTCTCCCCAAATAAACATTCTTTTTAAAGTAACATGTCAAGAATTTTTTTCCTATAACCTAATTTAGATTGGGGATCCACATTGGCATGTCAATATTAAATTGACTATTTGGCCATACAAGCATACACTTTCTACATCTAGAATGGGTTCCAATGCTAGACCTATTAAGTTCTCAGAGCATACATGTGCATTGGAATAATTTATTAATGTTCATATTTATGAGCAAATCCTACACAAGTATAAGAGGCAACCTTGGGGGACCTTTTATATGATGTCATATCTATTAGTTGTAGTCTTGGTGATAATGTATAGGTGAAATAGAGTCCTATGGGATCCCAAACAAGACATTATCAAAAACTAAATTTTTGATTAATACTCCTTTGTATATATATAATCATATGTCAAGAACATAGCTAATATTGTTGAGGATATATACCCTCAATTCTGATTGCCCATCCATAATCAACCTTTGGTTATAATTTCACCCAACATTGGTAGAAAACTTGACAAAATGTGGGAGACTATTGGATTTACCCTAACTAAACTATTATCATGGTTATTGGCCATAAGGTCGATCCTCTCAGTTACCTAAGTTTATTCTATAAAAATTAGTTGAATAAGAGATTGTATATCAAATATGGAATGATGTTGATGAATAATTAACAAAGAATAAGAAGGCTACCTCTGATGGCTCCCACATCACTATCGAGAAGATGTAATATACCATACAAAGGTAGTTCAAGGAAGTTTTAAATGAAATGAAATCAGATGCATTTCCCACTCTCCCCCATAAATATTAGGACCCTCATGGGAGATTTCAAAAGAAGATTCATACCCTTGGCCTCACTTAAAAACATGAGCCATCTAATCATGATTTTATATTTTTGGATGCCTAGGATGATGAAGAGGTGAAAATAAAGGAATGACTATAGGTCTAAGTGAGGACCTATTGAGGGTAATACAAGATAAGCCCTCTCTCACACTCAATAAGGAAAAATCAAGATCTTTTGAATTCTAGAGTGGCAGGCCATCTCAAAAATTAAAAGGAGAGGGACAAAATCACCAAAGTCCACTCATAGCTCAAGACTAACCATGGGAATAAGAATATTTTGTAGGTTAGTCATCACTTACTAGGGGGAAAGATAAATAACAAGAATAATAATAAGTGTCTACCTCTACACAAGTGAAAGAGGAATAAATTATTCTAGTTCAATCATGAACTATTGAATTGATAAAGGTTAAGTAAGACTTGATAGAGGATCTAACTAAAGTTAATAAAAAAATATAAAGGGAAGAATTTAGGATCATTTTCCTAGACTCCTTTAATGAAGAGGAAACAATAGTTTAATAATCCCCAACATCTAGCATGATTCCTTTTTCTCTTCACCAATAGATGATAACTCCACAAACTAAAAGAGTAACAAGGTGGTATCCGAGGAATTCAAAAGGGGATAGACCTCAGATCCCACCCCAAAAACCACTTAAAGAGGCTCAACCTTCACTAGAAATGAAGCCAACATAAGAGGTGGACAAGGAGGAATTATATCATGCCAAGGTATTAATCCTATAAATGTTGAAATCCAAGGAACTCACCAATGAGTCATATGGTAATGGTCCTTTTATTATATCCCCCTTAGGCCATTTTAATTTTATGTCACTACCCATAGTTTTTACCATCCCTACACCAATTATTTCTACATTCATTCCTATTCAAGCAACCTCTATCGGTATCCTTTTTATGCACCCATCTACTAATCTACCTAGTGCCACTTCACCTTCTTCACCCTCCACTACTAGAATTTCTTTTCCTTTAGTGTTCATCCCTTAAATTATATCCCTATTTATTCTATTCATAAGCCAATATATCACTCTAATTAATGCTTCCTCTACCCAATTAGGTTCACCTTTACCTTATTCAATGCTAATCTACATAACCATAATAGTGACAACTAATAGGGTCCCAAGAAAGCAACCAGTCTATGTTGTGCACCCAATGCCACAATTCAAAAACATAAACTAGTCAAAAATAATTTGGCCATTAATGCCCAAACCTTCCTTTGAAACTGATCATAAGTTTTAAGAGCATGTGTAAATAGAACCTCAACCATCATATCCTTTTAATCTCACTCTTTTACATTGGGACAAGGAGTTAAGAGCTTCGGGCTCTAAGAGTCCCAATCTGAAGATCACTAAACTTCCAATAGTGGGATCATTATTTGACAAGCCCTACAACATCGATTCAATGTATTATAAACAGGAATATAAAGGATATATATCGTATAATTTTGATTATGTAGGAACGGGAATAGGTTTATTCCCTTTTGAAGAGACATAAAAGGAAGAAGGGTTAGTTCACATACATTGAGAACCTTAAGTCCTACATGGAGACCATATTGAGTCAATCCTATCCATACATGAGGGAATGAATATATATATAGACAATAACTTAAATATGAGATGAAAACTCTTAGAGAGCAATAGTAGCTAATTTTATTCCCCTAAGGTATTGAATAGGATGTGAAAAACATAACATTCAGGTTGTATGAGATTTTGTATTCAATTCATTATTTGAGAATTAATTTGGATCCCCATGTAAATTACTTAACTAAATTGTTCAATATTCTTAGAGGATGAGAATAATCTATATTTCTTGGTATTATACACCCTGATAAGGCATTTATCCACTTAGACTTGATGACCCCTCTAGATGCCTCAAATGCTTTAAATCTAGATTTAATAAGAACATAGAAGGCCGAAGATTAGGTGTCATATTTTTAACCACTAATAAACAAGCCAAACAAAAAAGAGAATCAAAAAGAGCAAATTTTGATAGAACTTAAATTGATAACAATCTAGGATAAAAGAGGGAAGCTAGTGACTTAAGCTATATATGATCAGATGATTCAAAAATCCTTTGATGTCTTCAAATATAATCTATAATAACTATGTTTAGACGAAATTAAAGCTAAATTGAGCACAACCAATAAAAATCTAACATAACTAGAAGTCTTCTGTGTTAGATTTAGAGCCACAAAGATATAACACACTAGAATGATGGAACAAATAAGATGGGTGACTAGGACACATCTTATAGACATGAGTCTAATTCACACACAACATGCTAGTGTGTATAAATATTATCAAGATTTGGAGGCCAAGAAGAAAATAACACAAATGCCACTTACTAGTTATGCTCCATAGACTCCACCTATAGTGCTAACAATAACAACTACATCAATTCTACCTCATGCTTCAGCTCCAATTGTAACTCCAAGTCAATCAATGAGTGCATCATGGAGTACATATTTAACTACCACATAATTAAGTACAAACACAACTATAGTTCCAATAGTAATTTTGAGAAACATTAATCAAGAGTTGATTTAGCTTGAAGGCTATATTTATATAATTTTACATGTAGAAGTTATAAACAAATAGTTAAGTCATAGTTGCATCTATATTGTAATTAAATATATCATTTTTTTCAACACTCAAATGTTTCATGACTAAAGTATTTATAATTTATGAAGATGTAATTTATAATTATCATACTGTCTTTTAAGATGTGATCAAAGTGTTTAGAATTTGGAAGATGAGGCAACCCCTTCCCCAGGTTATTTATATAAATGTCAAAACCTATTTTCAAAGGTTTGAAGTATTGGATGAATATAAAATAAGAAATAAATAAATTGATTATCATATAATTACATTTATTCTTTCTTCTTCCCTCTTTGTGTTAATGAATTTGTAGTTTCTTTATCTATATTAATTCAATATTTTTAATGTGTGCCAATGCTACAAATGACTCTGATTATTTTATTAATGAATATTATTTTTAAATGTTCAATAAATGTTTAGGATTTATATATTTAATTTATTTAAGTATTTATTATATTTTTAATTGATAATGCAAAGTGTGCAGAGGTATCTCATTTGATATTGTCTTCTAGGTGTTAGCCATAGTTACCCTAGATAACTTCTTGGTATGAACTATAGCCTCTATCCAATGGTGTGCTAAAGTATCCCAAAGAATATAAACTATTATATGAGACCATTAATCATCCTATATATTTTATCCTAGAATATTAACCATGTTTGTTCATGAGAGTGAAAAATTTACAAATAGAAAACACTGGTTCTTGAGAAACTTTTCCACCAAAATAATAGCCTTAGAAATTAATTTTCAAAGACATAAAACCTTTTTATATACCTTTCCCATCCTTTCCTTTTGATTTCCTTTGATATTTACCCACCATAAAATATTTATCCACCAATCGAACTTGTCAGTGATTTACCCTTTTTATTATATTCTGAAAAACTAATTTAACAACCCATATGATCAACCTATTATTCCACCACCTAGTTATTTTAACCACATACCTAAAACTCATGCCCTATATTATAACCTATTTCCATATAGATCCCAAAATGTTAGAGGATACCTAATTTATAACTCTCTTTGAGTGTGCATAATACCCACATCGGCATGATCTACTCTACCACTTCAAATGCAAATAAAATAGTTATAAGCTAAAGTGTCATTTTCACTTCACACTTAGAACCCAAAAAGTTAGAAGACCACTATAAATTTGAACTATAATTTGTCCTCAAAACTTACAATATTTTATGTCATGTATTTGTTACACATTACCTCATTTGAAATTTTAGATCATGTGAAAAAATCTAAAATAAAGCATTGGAAACAAAATGAATAAGGAGGGGTGAATCAGTTTTCAAAACTTTTCATTCAATTCTATTTAACCATACATGAACCATTTTAATCAAGCATGTACATCATAACATTCATAATCATCAAAACATGAGATCAAGAAACACATGAACACAACATATACATGAGAAAACCTTTAGGGATAGAAAACCCACTGATGAAGTAAATAGACTACTGTCCTATAAAACAAACATCAATATTTAGTTGAGCACCCACACAGCTTGGAGAGCCAACACCAATATATAAATCACCAATTTTATAGTGTCTTTAGCTGAGCATAAACCCAATAAGGAATACCAACCCCTAATTTACCAAGTACCCACTTGAATTTAACAAGCACCAACTTACAAGGAGGCATGAACCTCCTAGATGACTCAGAATCCTTTTCATCCACCTAATTATTTTGTAAATTTCATAAACAATTTTTTTCTATAGCTAATGATGACTACTCATTTAGCTCTTTTCTCACTTCAGTCGCTCTAAAACTGATCTTCAGCCTTCTTCACTCAACTAGCCTTACTCATGGCTTTATTAGGTCTTTTAAACTTGATCCGCATATGCAAAACCTATGTTAGATATTCATGATGATTCTATGATGGTCTACATGACCTATTTATACTCATAAATGGTATTTACCATTCAATTATTCTCTTATACTCTCCCACACTTAACATCCTTTAAGCATACCAAATAGGCCTAAATTGCCTTGCTTTTATATAAGTCAATTGATCATATCCTTCTAGGTCAGATACATATTCAAATCACTTAGTTCAGCCATGAATAGTTTTTAAAATATTAAAATAAAATGTTTTAATTATTAATCAATTAATATAATAGGTTAGACATACATCAATGAACCCTTATTCCATTTTCAGGCTTATAAATACTTAATTGGCCTTCTTAACAACAAGTTACCCTTTGACATTTCTTGAATCATAAAAAAACACCTCACATGGAATGAAAAATTCATATTCCACTCAAATATCCCTTATCCAAATTCACTTTAGGTCTACAATACCTTTTAGATCCAACTACCACTTGAATCCTTCAAATCAGTGCTTATAAAATGCATGTGCATATACAACAAATCTACCTTAAAAAGCTAAGGAATATACTCATTTTTTCCAAAAAAATGAAAATAAATTACATATTTAGAAACCTCATGAACTTTGGGTCATCAAAAACTTCATCTTATGTTTCAACTTACGTAAACAGGCTCAAACACTTCTCTACAAGATGTTCACTCAGAACTACCAACTAACTCCAAAACATAATAAAAGTAACATGAACATCTAATACATGATTAAATATATTAAATGGATTTAAATTTATGATAAGGATATTAAAACATCCTCATATTAGTCTCAATCAATCAGATCATGAGATCTAATGAAAACTATTGGTCTTACAAACCAATCTACTGACCTTCTTTTTAACAAACTCTACTCATCTAGATAAACCATTTTGGATTCAATGTTACAACCTATCACATAGAATTAAAAGATTATGAAAATCATAGATAGGTCATTAAATAACCAAAAAACATTGTCATGCATTTTAATGTATCACTCTTTCATGAAAACACATAAGATGTCATCTTCTCTCTTTTGTCTGATTTCTTTATTATCTACACTACTAGGTCTATTAGTAACTGGTCAAGTTGGATCACCAAATTTCACACATGAGATATGGAACCTATCATAAAATATTCATTAATAACAACTATAATTCTCATACTTTTATCTTCATCTACTTAACAACTTTGACTCTGTCAACTCTATCTTCTACATCAAATTTTCAATAGACAAACACTTTTTTGTAGGGACTACTCACTGACCTAAGAAAACAATCACACCTAGAGATTATTTGTAGAGTTGAATTAAACCTCTCGTAACTTTTATAAAAATACAAAAACATTTTGATCTCTTTAGAATAAGATCTTCAATATTAGGTCATTGTTAGGGTTTTATGAGGGTTTATATGATCTTTTAGTCTTAACTATCATTCATAAAACTTATCTCCTTTTTCGAAAAACAAATGATTATAAATTTGAGCTATAATCCTTCCTCATGTGATATTAACAACTTATGTTCCCATGTAGATGTTTCATATTCCAATGAGCACTGATAATACCTTATCGGGTGGACAACTCTTCATATGTACACTCAAGAAACCTTGAAACACTTTTTCAAGCCTTTTATTATAAACCTTGATCTAAAAATTCATGTACATACTTAAAAAAACATTACTCACCTATGTCAATATTCATGTTCTCACCCATATAATGAAAATTGATCTTGTTACCTCATTTGACCACCATCTATCTTCTTACTTCCTAAGACTTGATTTGAAAGTCTTATTATGACTTAAATATGATCTTGTACCCATAGTGTAGACTCCACCTTGAAACTATACTATGTTTAAATTTTTATTGTGTATGCTCAAACAACTTCATACACTCAATCTCTTTTGGAGCTTCAATATAACTTCTTCAGAGCTTGACTATAACATCTTCGATGTTATGTATACATAACTTAAGAGCTGACCATTTAAACATTTGAAAGGTCCTCAACACCTCATGTACCAACTCAATACTTCTCTTTCATACTCAAATAATATCAAGTATTCTTTGGATAATTATCTTTGGATCATTATCATCTTCTTAGTTCATTCTAAACATCTTTGAAATTGATTACACAGATATTTGAAGCATATTGCTTCTTTGGAGCTCACTCATTTCATCATGCCACTTAAAAATACTATATCACAAGGTATAGACAAATAATTATAAGATTATTTACACTTACTATACTAACCTATACTCACACATGCTAATTCTTAATTATTTTACTCAAGCTAACATCATAACAATAACACTCATAATGCTAGCAACAAAATTCAACATAGACATTCCTCAAGGCTTACTTGACTAGGAATTTTCACAAGAACCTTTGACATCAAATGAGACTAGATTAACATAAATTAAAGGACCATTTATCTTCCTAAGAAATTTTTATACCAATTATAACATTAGATATCAAATCTCAACACTCTTTGACAATGAGCAATAATCTCTCCTTAATCAATGATAATGTTCAACATAAATATGTCTGAAGTAGAATATTTAAGATCAAATCTTGACCAGCTAAATTGACTTTACCATTTTTTCAAAGGAGGTTTTGGTAATATAAACAAACCCAACTTCAAATAGATCCTAGCTAAACCTAAAAATGCTAAACCTTCAACATCAGTTATGGCCTCATCCACTTTCTCCTTTAGATAATCAGGATCTTATATATATATATATATATATATATATATATATATATATATATATATATATATATATATATATATATTTATATATATATATATATATCCATTTTTTTAAATGGATACAACCTGAGTAATTGCATTATTGATTCTAGAGATTCAAATAATGTCATTCTTACCATGGTGGCTCATGCTCTAGGTCTTACCTGTATGATTAATTTTGGCCACTTTTTTTTCCATGGATATAAAACAAGTCCAATTCGTTGGCCAAATCAAGGATGCACAAGCTATCATATCTTCCTTCCTACATAAAATCATTAAAATGACAATTCTCATGGCTAACATTCCAGCGACATATGGTATGTTATTGGGAAGAAGTTTTTAAAAAGATTCAAATTTTTAAATTTAGTTAAAATTATTGCATTATAATTTATTAGTCAATGGTGCTAAACAAAATTTAGATCCAATCCACACTCTAAGCTCAATATTTTTAAGTCAGAGGATCCAAGAGTTTATATTATGTATGAAGATGTAGGTCTTGGTAACTACATGTTAATGTCTGATTTTTAAATTGATATTATTGAACAAGTAAGAAATAATTCCAATAATGTATGGACTCTTAATTTTTATGGAAATTTGTCATATGTGGGTACATAAGCTGGCATAACTAGTTAAATAAGTTTTCCCTTTCTCTTTCAAACTTTACCTTGAATCCAAGAAAAACTATAGAGTATGAATATTTGTTTCATAGTCTAAAAATACCTAAAGAGATGGGAATTTAGAATGTAAAAGCATAAGGGTGTGTAAATTTCTTTATGAAATACGTTAAGAATCAATATCAAGTTAAGAGTGATCACCTAAGATATTACTAGAACCAAGTTTTGGATTGAATTGAGGCTTTTAATGCTTTTCCTATTATGTCTATTCCAAGAGAAGATAATGATAAGGATAATACACTCATTGTTTCAGTGTCTCTTGTAATTCATCTAGTTAAAGTAGAACTAAAAATTATACTATCTAAATTGTGATTAGACCTAACATCGTAGATAATGTCAAACATTAGAAATTTTTCAATAGTGATGATCAAATAATCGACTTATTGGAAAAATCAGAAAATTTCATAAACTTGTATTTTTAAGGTAGTACTTCTTCCTACATGCAATCTCTTACACGGGAAGATGGAAATCAGGATACAAAATATCTTAGGCTAAATCTAATAAGGGATTAGATGAGTAGGATACTAATGAATATGAAATTATAATCCATATTAAATTTAATAAAATCCAAAAGGTTTTAGTGTCTTTATAATACCTATTTTATAATCATGATAGGTATGTTAAATTAAAAATTTAGCATCAAGCTTCACATTCTACTAAATATGAATAGGTGAACATTGGCACTTCTAAAGAACCAAGGCATGTCAATCTATAAAAGTGTTGTTAAAAATAAGAAAGGGACAAGTTCATTAATATTTTTAAGATATAAAAAAATGTATTTACTTGGATTTATGATGATCTAAATCTTTTTCATCCAAAAATAAATGAAACATAAAATCCATTCAAAACTAGATATGGTGTAATATCACAAAAAACAAAGATACTATAACACAAACATTTATTCCATAATTCAGACTAAAATACAAAATATGCTTGATGTAAAAATCATTTGTCCAATCCATAATTTAACTTGGGTTTCAAACATTATTTTAGTTTGTAATAAAAATGGTGAAATTTTCATTTGCTTGGATTTAATAAATTTAAATCAATATTATTTGCATGATAATAATCCTATAAATATTATGGATCAGATTATCCAAGTTGTCACTAGATCTAAAATGTTGTTTATGCTTGATGTATTTTTAGGCAATGACCAAGTGGAAGTATCATTCCATGATCAACATAATATGGTGCTCACAACACCTTGGGGAGCATTTTAATATAAGAAAATTCCATTCAGCCTCTTCAATGTAAGAACAACCTTTCATATGGCTATGGATTTATAATTTCATGATCTGATAAAAAAAAATTATTATTTATTTGTATGATCTCACTATCTTATTTAAGAAGTGAGAATATCACTATGATCATTTGGTGAAAGTTTTTAATATAAGCAAAACCAATGGAATTTCACTAGATCCTAATAAATATGTGTTTGGAATAACTTAAGGCAAGATTATTAGTCACATTGTGTCAAAATAAGGGATGGATATTGATTTAGAAAGGGTTCAATAAATTTATAACCTTTCCATACCTACTAGAAAACAAGGCATCCAATCCTTCAATAACGTGAATTTCTTGAGGATATTTGTGCATGGCTTTGTTGAATTTAGCAAACATATCACTAGCATGATGAGAGATAAGGATAAATTGAAATGGAATAATAATGGGATAGAATATTTTTAGGAGATCAACAGTTCTATCTCTAGAGCACCCCTTTGGTTTTCCTTGATTTCAAAGAAGAGTTTATTGTTTATTGTTATGCATATGAGCATAACTTATATATAATTTGTTAGAGAATTTAAACCTGAGTGGGATTATTATCACTTATCTTTGATAAATTTATTAAATAATAATAATATATTATTTATTAACAGGAGGTGAAAACCTCATGAAAATAAATAATAAAATTATAATTATTTAATAATTTACCAAACTCTAATTAAATGGATTTATCATGATCCATGGGCCCATTATTTTTACAATGATCACATGATATTTCACTGTGAATAGGGGTTTACCATATTGTGAATATATATCTTCAATATGAAATTAGTTATCATATTAAACCTTCAAAACTTATGAAGGAAATTTGACAAAGAGAAGTGAGAAGAGGAAGGAGATGTATTGGGTATTGGTTTCTCAATAATTTGAATAATCATCATTGGTAGGTTTTTTAACTTCTGAGGTTTTCCCATGGTAATTCAATGTTTTCTCAATTTACCTATGATTTTCTTATTTGCATTACTATATATTCTACCTATGTGTATATGTTCATATATCTATACTTGAATTATTTCATGGTATCATAACATTATAAATCAATCTGGTTCTCTGATTTTTGAAGGTGTTTAAAAGAATGGGTTATACATTTTTACCACTTTTAAATGTTTACTTTCATCTCATAATAATAATGAATCTTAATTATGTCATGAAATATTAGGTCATATTAATTTTATAATTCTATGTGATATTTATAATCATAATCTTGTTGTTGGAATTCCTTCTATCTCTTCTCATAATTAAAATTGTGAGGGTTACTTATGTGGTAAGCAACATACTAACCCCTTTCATAAGAATCAAGATGTGAACTCTTCACATCCTTTAGAATTTAATCATAGTGATGTTGTAGGGCCTTTTGAAGTTATATCTCTTAATGTTTATTTTTATAATATTGCTTTTAGTGATGATTACACTAGAATTATTTGGTCATATTTTATTAAAAATAAATCTAATGTGGTGTCTAAATTCAAAGAATTCAAAGCTTTTTTTGAAAATACACTTATTTTTATATTGAGAGATTAAAATCTGATAGGGTGGTTAATACATTAATAAATATTTTGATTCTTTTTGTGTTAGGTGTGT
The DNA here is from genome assembly GCA_037957365.1 of Torreya grandis. Classification (NCBI taxonomy): domain Eukaryota; kingdom Viridiplantae; phylum Streptophyta; class Pinopsida; order Cupressales; family Taxaceae; genus Torreya; species Torreya grandis. Next base: position 2,172,352 of record JARHVA010002379.1, on the reverse strand, counting down.
TATTTAAAAGGAAATAACAAGTTCCTATTCCCCTTACCAAAATGATAATTTTATAATGAAAAACTACACCATTATATAAATGGCTAAAACAATGTTCCAATCTACAAATGTTCCTAAAATTTTATGGGTTGAAGCCATGAATTATGTTTTGAATATTATGAATAAAGTCCCTAACAAATCATTACATATGTATACTCCTTTAGAACTTTTTTATAAAAGTATAAATAGTTTGGCTCATCTTAGGATTTTTAGTAGTCCTGCTTCTATCTTTGTTCTTAAAGATAAAAAAAGAAGTTTGATCCCACTTCCTAATATTGAATATTTATAGGTTATGGAGGTAATATAAAAGGTTTAAAAGTGTATAATCCATCAAAAAATCATATCATTTAGAATATTAATATTTATATTCTTGAAAAATCATTTTTTGAGCCTACATGAAACATCCTCAATTTTATTATTTTGATGAACCTATATCTCATGTTTCTCCTTGTGAAGAAATAATTGACTTAGAGGAAGTTGATTCATCTTTAGATAAATTAGAGTCTGAATAACCCCATAAGTTTCATTTTAGATATAAAATATCTATTAACAACCTATATTGTACCCTATTGAAGGCTGATTTCTCAGGATCTCCTTCACACCTGGACTAACATTAGAATGATCTAAGGTGTGGGACACCTGTACTTAGACCAGAATTCTAAATTATGAGGCTATCTCCTTTGATGTATTACTGGTATTCAAATTACTAAAACATACTATAATTTTGGGGATGAAAATGGTTAAAATGATAACTAAAAGGAAAATGTATTCTACTGATGGTGATACACCTATACTGTTAGTTCAACCACTCAATCTGAGCTCATACAACACCAAAAAGAAAAGAAAATGACTAAATATACAACTCCAATGGACTATTATGTAATATTATTTCATATACAAGTTCTATCAAGTTATTAAATCATGAGGGAAATGATGGTAGGCCTAATTCAAGTCACTATCTAGTCAATATATCCATTGTTAGCTAAATCAATCAACATAAAACATTGTATATGACCTACATAAGATGACATACTAGTAACTAGGTGAGATCAAGACCTAAAAAGGGAGAAATTACTACCACATGCACAAACAAAACTAATATAAAACACTATACTAGTATATAAGAATCTAAAAATAGTCATTTTATTCATCTCTAAAGGTTACAAAGCTCAATCTTGGCAGAGTTTAATCATGCCCGGGAGAGGGGTCATCTAAATGGGCTTGAAAACTTGAATTTATAGAAGTGAGAAGAGAATTAACCAAGAGATTGGTGAATAATAGAGAAGATGAATTCAACTCATCATAAACTTAAGTCAATTTTAGTTACAACTTGTAGCAAATAGTCATTAAGACTTCTCTTTATGGTAGTACTCTTACATGAGCTTTGCATGAGCTTTTTTGGCATTGGAATGAGGTGGTGGGACCCTTTGAATTTTAAAACTTCTTATTTCATTATTTATACACCATAAATTTTAAAATAAATCCACCTAAGATTATATTAAGATATGTGAAATTCCTTCATGCTTTAGACTTGAAACACGCATTAATTAACACTTAAGACTAGTCAACTCCTCCTTTATCCCTTCTTTGCATGAATTATAACTCAAGATATAGTTTTCCATGAAATATACACTTTAATACCATATATTTGATGTTAATTCCACCTAAATATTATTAATTAAGTGTGGGAAGTCCTCATTAACTCATTTGTTATCCATTCTATGCCATTTTTCATTTCAGTTATTTGATTAAATAGGCCTAATAGGCTAAATAGGATAGTATCCTAACTTATTTTATTTATGACCATTGTAAACTACATTAAAAAACTAAATATATATAAATATGGTGATTATTAGACCTATAAAAACTCATCATATCATAATATATGTCAGTTTGATGAAGAAACACCAACAACTTAGTCAAACTACTTGACTAAGTTAAACTACCATGAATTTCTATACATTGGCTATTTTGAAGGAGCTCAAAAAGGTATTGATAGACATATTTTTGACCATATGATGGTTTTATGAGTGATTATAAGTTACAAACTTTAATCTCCATGGATTTAAATCCATTAAACTACCTTATACCTCTCCTTTTAACACTTTTTCTTCAAAAAACTCTATTTTTTCCATGATCCATACAGTTTTGTACAATAAAGTACCATTTATAGGAACTTATCTAAATTTAATTCATGTTTTGATAGGTTTAATAATGCTTAATGATGTTTCTATTGCATTAAAATTGACTTTTCTCAAAATTGGTCCTTAAGAGGGTTTGGGAGGGTTTTAGAGGTGAACCTTCTTAATTATGGCTCATAATGTATAGACCTCCAAACCAAAAAATATTTAAATTAATATCTAGTGTATATACCCCCTAAAATTCATTGATAATAGTGGGTTACCATGCAAAATTTATGAAAATATGCCTACATAAAAAAATTTGCATATAGGGTTTTGCTTCCATTCTAGACAAATTATGCTCTTAGAGATTTTTCATAAAGTACAACCCCTCAACAAAACTAAATTATTAATAAATTATAAGTAAATATGGGTACTAAAAAATTATAAAATCATTTATCTAGGCTCTTCACATGGTGAAAGATACAAGCACTTCAATATATAGTTCGAATGGGTGTCTTGATTGTAGAATTCAAATCTCTCCTTATGGATCAAAAAGACCTTTTATCTTGATATATTTTTCTTTATTATCTCATATAAAACTTTTTCCATCTCATTCTACCTTCTCATGGTGTCATATTTCTTGGAAATGGGTTACAAGTGCCCTTTGGTTTTAGAGTCCTTATAGGCCTTAACACTAGTTTTAGGCCTATTTGGCCAAAATTGAGTTTCAAGGTCTAAGGTGACTTATTTGGATATTATGGATTAAAAACCAATATTTTTAATTCAATTTAACACCTTATGACTTAATTTTTCTTTTGAAACTCCATTTTTATTTTATGCCTCTTAGGATTGCTTGTAGAGTTTCTAGCTTTTGAGCTTGTGTAACCCTTATGACCAGGTTTGATGCTCTTCTTTGTATCATGTGAGGTTAATTAGAATAATAATATTCTTATATATATTTATATTTATCATTATATCTATCATATTCCTTGAAATACTATCCTTCTCATGTGGATATCACTATGAGCATATAGGCCTGTCTTAGCTTTCCATCTTCTACTTGCCCTCAAGGACATCAAACTTCAAACCCTAATTATTGTTAAATACAATAGAGAACAATAAGTTAATAAAAACACTATATCATATCCCATAAACCCTTAATTAAGTCATAAACCCTCTGTTGTTCTTGAAAATGCCTCTTAAAATCTCATTTGTCTCATCTAGGCCAACATACTAACATAAGGATGACTATGCTAAAAAATGAGTATCTCCACACTATAAATTATTTTGAGGATGACATGAGAGGATTTATCAGGTCATAATTATTAATTTTATAAAAAATTATGTCTTTATTCCACCTATAAGGCCTAAAAAACCTAGAACTTCTCTAAAAAAATCCTTCCAACATTGATTGTGTGCAGGATATGTTAGGCATGACTGTGTTTGTATGATTTACCACTTTGGAATATACTATAACATGATTAAAATCATTTTTAATGTTATGAAATTAAAATTTGTATTTGTCTCATTCTCCATTGATTAGATTTCAACCTCTATGTCACCTCTCTCAAACCTTATCTCCTCAAGAATCCTTAACATGACTATATGCCAACAGTATTATAGGTGATTTTAATGAGATGTGGATATTTTTTGTGATCAATTTATATTTATTGGTTCTTATATAATCTTCATATCACTTTAAATCCTCCACCTATCTTTTTTATTGCATGTTGACTCTTCAAATAAGGTCTTTGGGCGTTTACATAGTCAAAGTCTGTACAATCCTATATAGCACCTTCTTTGGTGAGTTGGAAGTGCTTAAGTTGTTTTTCCCAAGGTTTTATTAACGTCTATTTCTACTTTAATTTAAAAATTTACTTCATATTTTCTCTCTAACTGTAATGATATTGACCCTACACTTTCAAGTATGTGACTATATGAGTAGAAATGACTTAATTATGGTTGTAAGTGCCCTTTCTTGAGGTGAATGAATTTATACAAGTGATTGGAGCCCATCTCTTCATGTTATTGTTCTATCTCACACTTTTAATGTCCCATGAAACCTCCATTGATCACATGACTCCTCCTTTGAACATTATTCTTGGATATTCTTCATACTTGGAGATATGCCTACCTTTGTATGGTTGTAGATGGTGATTTCATGAAGTGAAATTGACTTTGGTTTAGTTTATACACTTATATATACTATCTTGACCTCATATCATCAATATTTATTTAATAACTCTCCATGATCATGGAGATCCTTATGGACCATTGTGCCATCAAATTGCATACTAGCTTGAGGAAAGCCTATTTTCTTGACATTGTAGGTGTACATTTTCAGGTGAAATGATTGAGTCTTGAGTGTTATTAAAAGTTTGTGGATTTATAATCATATTAAATCATTACATGAGACTATTCATAATGATATAAACCTTATGAATTTAATGAAATCGATAAGACCTCATAGCCTCACGTTTATTGTCAATATGTTTGATTAGTTATTTACCTATCTATAGGTGGATATTGCTATGAATAGATGACCAAAAATTAGTTATTTCTTATTTATAATATTATTTTTATAAAAATATTATGACCATGTTCTCACATCATTATCTCTTCATCACATTATACCCCTTTCTTGAAAACCAACCTCTCTCAACAACCCTTTATACTTGATTGTATTGACTTTCAAGTTCTCGTATGAAATGTAGAAAAGTATAATGATGATTGGAGATCTTAAAAATAGATAACAAGAGGTTTAATATCCTTTTCTTGTATAGTGATCTCTTAACAACTTCTATAACCTCTCATAATGTGTTTGAATATTCTTTAAGTCTCCTCAATAACATTTCCACCTTCTTGGTTGTAGCTTTCTTTGAGTTGGCTATAGGTCTTTGTTTATAATTCTTAATATATTCAAGAACTTATAAAGTGTTGTTATTTATCCACCTCATTAGGCTATCCACTGAATACTATTTAGTCATGCATTTTTTTAAATCTAACTAGCCTCAATCATGATTAATGGACTATTGTACCCTCAAAATACGCATGTATGTGTCTAAATGACACTTGATTGTTCAATTAAGGAAATTCCATTGGCTTATGCTATGAGTGAAGTCATAATATGGTCATGAAACCTTCATTTATTTCTGACCTTCACTATTACATCTTCACCATAATGTCAACTTTCAAAAGTGATTTGTATCTTTCTTGATCTTGTATATGACTATGCTTGTATGGAAAAGAATAGAATTACACCTTCAAGAAGGCTCAAAACATAAATATGCTCCTCGTATGTCTTGGAAAGATATAATTGAGAAAATATTTTGAACAAAACACCTTATATCTACTATTAAATATTGTTCTTCATGAGTTACTCATGATTGTTGGTGTATTGATGACTGTAGGTTTCCTTCTTGGCTATAGGTGGTGCTTTCTTAGTCTATATATCTTCATCTTGAGTAACCATGATGCCCTTTAGTGTTATTTACTCCTATTTATTATGGATTCATGATATGTATATGAATGGAAATGGGGATGACATGAATGGGAGATGGAAAACCATGAATAGAAGATGAAAAGAGCCTTATTATAGTGATAATGGTAGTGTATGATAGTGTATATGGAGATAAACCAAAATGGGGTGGTAAGAGACAAGAAGAGTATTCCAAGACCAATTTTAAGAGTCTTATGTAGACATAGGGTTATCATTTACCACATATGTCAATTTGGATGCCATTCAAGGAGTATAAGAAGGTGAAACTGAAACCTAGGAATATGCTAAATACATTAACAAATGCTAAAAACCTTAACATTTTTTAAAAGGGACTTTTGAGAGTCACTGATGATATTTTTATATTAATATTTACATAAATTTTAATAATTCTACTTGGAAAACATAATAAATATGAAGGATATTCCTACAAACATGAAACCAAGAAATCTTGATGTTGATTTCTCTCTCTTTGATTGTACAATCTCCTTTACAGTCATCTAGACTACAGATTTGCATTGTAGACCTATTATTGAGCTCCATATGACCCTCATAGATGTGAAAAATACCTAAATAATTCCATGGAAAGGTGACTCATGTTCTTTAGAATCCCTAAAAACTTAATTTTTTTATATGATGCCATGATGAGGAGAAAATATAGAAAATTCATTGCCTTCCTAGATGCAAGACTATTCATGTATAACTTGAATTCAAATGGATGATTCATGAAGGAGAGATGACCAATTTGAGAAACACTTACTCTATCAGGAATATCTCTGAGTCTAATTTCTTTGGCCAGAATTGTAGACTTGGGTTTTCTCTCTGATGGTCATACCATTTGCAAACCTAAAGAGTTATCCCTATGTGCAAACAAGCCAATTGACTAGAGGGGACCAATTTTGGGAATATTTTAAATCATTTTACCTTAAATATATTATGTAAGAGTTGTTATTATATCCTCCTACTCATGAACTCTATTGTATGGAGTGACCATACAAGTTTGTACTTTTCAATGAAATATGCATGAAAATGGGTTCTTTTTGCCTTTTATTGATAAGTTAAGTCTTCCACCACCTCTTCAGTTCATGAATATATGATTAAAAGTAATGAAGAATATTATAATAATAATAAAAAATACATTTAACATCTTTATGTAGCTGAATTTGGCATGTGGGAGTTATATTTAGACCTTTTCCAAGCTTAAAATTACATTAACATGACCTTTTCAAAACATAAAAATTAATATTAAGGTAATTACATGTAAATGAAGGAATTTAAAAGTATTTTTAAATATTTAATGGAATTTAAAGGTATGATTTAATCATTTGAAGACAAACTCCACTTTTGAGGCAAAATAGGGGGTTTTAAAAGGAAAATTGCCATTGAAAAGGTTTATAACAGTACCTTGAGAAGTTTTGATTTATAAGAGGTAGTTTTTAGATTTAAATGGCCAAATTGACAATAGTTTTAGTGAATCATAGGTGTTTTCAAGCCTTCTAGTCAAAATAACCTACTGGATTTCACATGACAATGGCAATATGAGACATGACAATATGACTTGATGACTCTCTTGACTGTCAAGCAAACTATTTGGACTTTGTAACACCTCTTTTGAATACAATAATAACAAGACTGAAAGGAAATAACATAAGTAACAACAAATAAACTATTAATCAAACATAACTAACCTATGGAAATAGGAAAATAAGATAAGACAACAAGAATAAAAAAATACTACTTGTGTTATTCACTTATCAAAACATGATAAATAAACTAAAACACTAACCTAAGAAGATAAGCTTTATTCTAGGGTAATTTGGAAACTTTTATTATCTACCATGTTACATTGAATCATGATTTCCATCTCTTAATAGTTTCTTCTTGTAGATAGGAACACTTAAATATTCATGGCTTTTTGGTGATGTAGTTGTGCATTCTAATTCCATTCTTAGTTGCATGGATTGTATATGTGAGTCTATGAACTAGTCACCTTCCTCCCATATTCTCATAATTTTCAATAATAATAGCAATTATTATTTAGTCATGGGTTGTTAATGACTTGATATGTCTTGGTTAATACCTTCACTTTGCTCCACATGGAAAAGTGACTTATCAAGATCTTCATGATTGACATCTTGTATCTCTTTAGGCATGCTAAATGACAAGATATATTCATGTGATTTGTGTTCAAGAGAAATTATTTTAGGTACTAACTCAACAAAAACTTATTCATTCTTCTCATCATCATGAATTTACCTTTCTTATGGGAAAAACTTGATAGGTTCAATAGCTAATTGGTCTTTAACATATTCAAAAGGAAGTGTGAGACCTTGAAGAGATTGATATTCATTAAAAATATCCATATATTTCAACCAAAATTCACCCTCATTACTTGAAACTTATCTTCTTTGGATGGCCTACACTCATCAATGGTCACTGGTACATGTTCTTGATAAACATTTGGATGTGGGATAGCTTCTATGTAATTAAAAAGTTCTTGAGAAACAACCTCTTTTTTTCTCAACTAAAACCTCTTCTTCTTGTTCACTCAAGACTCTCTCATCTTCATTCATCTATGTTAAACTTTCTTCATTTACTACATAAAGGAGAGGATCCTTCTCAAGAATTGGCATGGTGTGTCCCTAAAAATACTCAAGAAGATGAGAAATGTCTAAAGATTTTACCATGGATGCCTGATTTTGCCTATGGATCTACTCATCTTAGATCACCTTCACCTCCTCTCTCTACTACAAGTTTTATTAAATAGATTCCCATGAAGGGAAGGCTTTGGGATTTTGAGGAGGGAGAAGTAGAGGCTGAAGGCTCTCCTACTTGAATTTTAGAATAACACCTTGACTTAGACTTGAATTATCTTCATTCTCTTTGGACTATTGTACCTATCTCCAAGTCATGAACTTGGGTTTATGAACTTCTTCGTTTTTACTTGTTGCAACCATGTTTATGAAATAAGTAACTTGATGATGGGATCATGTTGCCTTTGTATATGTCATTAATTATTGGACATGTTAATTTCTAAGCTCAAATTTCTTGGCTAGGTGAGCCTCTAAATCATGAACTCACTCATTAGAGATCTCTCCCTAAAAAAATGAAGATGAAGGATCTTGTCTCAATTGTTGTGAAACATGAAAATTAGCCTCCTCAAATCACACTTCATCAGCCTTCTAAGATCTCTCTTGAATAAACTTCCAAGTAGAAAAACCTAGAAAGGCTTGAATGGAATCTAGAGGGATTTGATATACATTTTCTTGATATTGATGAAGAGAAAAGGGTAGCTCGATGGGAACATGTTGTTTGTTGTGGTGACCATGGTGTTTCTCATGGACCACCAACCTCTCTTTCATATTTATATTTAGACCACCTATGTATAGGATATTAGCATTAAAATTTAAGTGCCCTTACCTTATGAAATATGTGCATAACTCTTTATCCTACTTTAAATTATTTCTCATGTTATCAATCTGATGCTTGGATATCTCCTATCCATAACTCTTTTAAGTGTTTATGCTTACCATTTGTTTCTCATACCCAAATAGGGTTTGTTTGAAGCTTGAGATGGATTGTCTTGGGAATTGATTGAGCTAATTAGAAATGTCATGAGATTCATGAGGGATATCATAAGATTGGTATGATTCACCATACTACTGATAAGGTTCTATTTATGGTTGGTGAGGTTCATCATAAGGTTGATATGGATTATGGTATTGATGATATGGGTGAGGATGAGGTGGATAATAATCATATTAGAACTATTGATAATGAGATGAATGACAAAATTTTACTCTATAGGATACCGTAGCCTAAAAACAGATGAAAATAACTGAATTATGAAAAAAAAATCCCTTTACCTTAGAGATGAGGACCATGTATGTATCTAAAACTAATTCTATAAACTAATATGCTGAAAATGTGTACTCCAATGGCTAGATCTGCATCCCACTAGCCATGCTAGAACTTTTAGCAACCCATATTGTGCCCTATTGAAGGTATATTGTTAAGTATCTCCTTCACACCTAGACTAACATTGGAATGATCTAAGGTGTGGGACATCAACACTTAGACTAAACCTCTAGATTGTGAGGCTATATCCTCTAATGTATCACTAATATTCAACTTACTAAAACCTATTGTATTTTTTGGGATGAAAAGTGTTAGAAGGATAAATAAATTTAAATATATTATATTTATGTTGAGACACATGTATTTATAGTTCATCCACTCAATTTGATATCATATAACACTATAAAGAAAAGTAAATGACTATCTATACAACTCTAAAGGACTCCTATACAACAATATTTCACATAAAGGCTTCATCAAGTGATCAAATCATGAGGGAAATGATAGTAAGATTGATTTAAGACACTATCTAGTAAATATATCCATTATTATCTCAATCAATCAACATCAAACACTATATATGACCTGCATAAGATGGCATACTAATAATCAGGTGAGATCAGGACCTAACAAGGGAAAAAGTACTACCACATGTGCAAATCAAACCAATATAACACACTATATTAGTATATAATGATCTGAAAATAGTCATTTTATTCATCTCAAAATGTTAAAAATATCAATTTTGGTAGATCTCAATCATGCCCAAGAGAGGGATCATCCAAATAGGCTTGAAATCCTACATATATAAACTGAGAATAGAATTAGCCAAAAGATTGTTGTATAAGAGAGAAGAATAATTGAAATCATCTTAAACTTAAGTTAATTTCAATTACAACTTTCATAAAAGCATCATTAAGACTTCTCTTTATGGTAGTTTTCTAGAATGATCTTTGCATGAGCTTCCTTTGGCATCAAAAGGAGGTGGTGGGCCCCTTTGAATTTTCAAACTTTTTACTGCATTAATTCTACACTATAAATTTTAAAATAACTCCACTTAAGATGAGATCAAGATGTGTGAAAGTGCTTCATGATTTATAATTGAAACATGCACTGATTGGCACTTAAGACTAGTCAACTCCTCTTTTAGCCCTTCTTTGCATGAATTGTCACTCAATCTCAAATTGTGTATGGAATATACAATTGATTATCAGATATATCATGTTAATTCCACCTAAATATCAATAATGAAGCTTGGGAACTCCTAATTAACTCATTTTTTATCTATTTTATGCCATTCTTCATTTCAATTATTTGATCAAATAGGCCTAATAGCCTAAATTTTTATATTGATGATCATTGGAACTTTCATGAATACATTTAAAACCTAAAAATATGGTGATTATTAGAATTTTAAAAACTCCACATATCATAATATATGTATTTTTGATGAAGAAACACCTACAACTTAATCAAACTAGTTGACTAGGTCAAAGTACCTTAAATTTATGTAGACTAGCTATTTTCAAGGATTTCACAAAGCCATTTCTAGACCTAGTTTTGACCATATGATGGATTTAGGAGTAATAAAATGTGCTAAAATTCAATCTCCATGGATTTAAATCCATTAAAATACCTTATACCTCTCCTTTCATCATTTTTTTTTTCAAAAAACTCTATTTATTTCCATGATTCATATAATTCCATACATTGAAGTACCATTTTTGGGACACTATATGAACTTTATTCATGTTTTAATAGATTTAATGATGATTAATGATGTTTTTATATTATTAAAATTGACTTTTCTCAAAACTGGTCATTAACAAGGTTTTGGAGGTGAACCTTCTTAATGATGGTTCATAAAGTACATACCTCCAAACCCATACTTATTGAAATAAATATATATTTTATAGACCCTTAAACTTACCTGAGAATAATTGGTTACCATGTAAAAGGTACTAAAAGATATCTACATAAAAAAGTTTGCCTATAGGGTTTTGCTTGCTTTTTAGACAAGCTTATGCTCTTAGCGATTGTTAAAAAAGTCCATCCAATAAACCAACCTAAATTTTTCATGAATTATGATTTAATATATTTCCTCAACACATTTTAAGATAATATTTTTTGAACTATTCATATGGTGAAAGATATGAGCACTTCAATAACTGGTTCGAAATGGGTGTCATGACTATAAAATTTGAATTCTCCTTATGGGATCAAAATTACCTTTTATCATGATTTATTTTACTTTAATATCTCAAAAAAAAAATTTACCATCTCAATTTACCTTCTCATGGTGTCATATTACTTGGAAAGGGGTTGCAAGTGCCTTTTGGTGTTATAGGCCTTATAGGCCTTAAGGCTAGCTTTAGGCTTGTTTGACCAAAACCAATTCTCAAGGTATAAGATGAATATATTTGGATATTATTGATTCAATAAAACTATTTAAAATTTAATTTCACTCCATATGACATCCTTTTTCTTCCCAAACTCCATTTTGTATGCCTCGTAGGACTACCTATACGGTTTATAGTTTTTGAGTCTATGTAACCCTTATAAATGGGTTTGATGCTCTTATTTGTATCATTTTATCTTAATTAAAATCCAAATATGATTATATATATTTCTAATTCTCCTTATATCTATCATATTCCATGAAATACTATCCTTCTCATGTGGATGTCACCATGAGCATACATGTCGGTCTTTGCTTTCCATCTTCTACTTGCCCTCAAACCCTGATTATGATTAAATACCACATATAAAATTAACTTAATAAAATAAATATCTAATATCCCATATAATATTCATTAATTCATAAACCTTCTATTGTTTTTGAAAACTCCTCTCAAAAGATCATTTATCTCATATGGGCCTGCTTATTGACATGAGGATGAATATGTTAAAAATATGAGTATCTCCATCCTATAAATGATATTTAAGATGACATGGTATTATTTATAATGTCATAATTATAAATTTTTCAACAAATTATGTCTTTATTCCGCTTGTAAGGCCTAAAACCCCTCATAATTATCTCAAAAATGCTTTTCAACATTGACTGTGTGTAGGCTATGTTAGGCATGACTATGTTTTTATGATTTACCACCTTATATTTTAAAACAACATGATTAAAATTATTTTTAATATAATTAAATTACCACTTTAATTTGTCTCATTCTCCATTTATTATCTTTAAATTGTTATGTCACCCCTCGTAGATTTTATCTCCTCAAGAACCCTTAGCATGACTATATGCAAACAGTGATATAGGTGATTTTGATGAGATATGAATAATTTTGGTGATCAATTTATATTTATTAGTGTTTATATACTCTTAATATAACTTTAAATCCTCCACCTATCTCTTTTATTACATATTGACTCTTTAAATAAGGTCTTTAGGCCTTTACATAGTCAAAGTCCATATAATCATGTATAGTACCTTCTTTGGTGAGTTGGAAGTGCTTTAGGGGTTTGGCATAAGGTTTTAATAATTTAAATTTTCTACTTGAATTGAATAATTCACTTCATATGTTTTATCAAATTGGAATGATCTTGACCCTACACTTTGCAAGTGTGTGACTATATGAGTATAAATGACTTAGGTATGGTTATAGGTGCCCTTTTTTGAGGTGAATGACTCTATACAAGTGATTGGATCCCATATATTCATGTTATTATTCTATATAACACTTTTAATGTCCCATGAAACCTCCATTGTTCACATGACTCTTTCTTTGACCACTATGTTTAGATAGTCTTCATACTTTGAGATATGCTTGCCTTTGTATGGTTGTAGATGGTGATTTCATGAAGTGAACTTGGTTGTATCTTAGTTTATAAAATATTATATACTATATTGAAATCATATCATAATTATTTATTTAATAAATCTCCATGAACATTAATATCTTTATGTACCATTGTACCATAAACTTCCATACTAGTTTGAAGGAAAGCTTGTCCTCTTGAGGTTGTAGGTATACATTTTGATGTAAAATGACTTAGTATTTCTTGTTATTATAATTTTATGGATTTATAATACTATTACATCATTACATTAGAATATTCATCATGATATAAAACTTATGAACTCAAGGAAACTAATAAGACCTGACAACCTCTTGTTGACTATCAATATGTTTGATGAGTTCTTTACCTAGCTGTAGGTGGAGATTACTATGAGAAGATAGTGAAAAATAAGTTTGGTTCTTATTTATAGTATGATTTTTATAATAATATTATGTCCATGTTCTCACAACACTATATCTTCATCACACTACACCCCTTTCTTGAAAATAAACCTCTCTCAACAACCCTTTATACTTGATTATGCTTCACTTTCAGGCTCTTATATGAAATGTTGAAAATTATAAAGATTTTAGAGAGCCTAAAAAGTGATGAAAAGAGGTTTTATATCCTTTAATTTTATATTTATCTATTAATAACTTATATAACCTCTTATAAGGTGTTTGAAGATTCTTAAAGTCACCTCAATAGCATTTCTACCTTCTTGGTTGTAGCTTGGTCTGAGTTGGTTATAGGTCTCTGTTTATGCTTCTTGAGCTATTCAAAAACTTATAAAGTGTTTTTTTTATATATATCATTATTATATCCACTTCATACAATTTATTCATTCATTTGGCTAATCTAACTATCCTTCATAAGCCTAGATAGGCCTTAAAAATATACTGCCATGATTAATGGACTGTTGTAGCCTCAAAATAGGCCTATAGGTGTCCAAAAGATACTTGATTGTTTACTTATGGTAGTATCCTTGGATTATACTATGATTAAATTCATAATATGGGTCATGAAACCTTAATATATTTTCAACCTTCACTATTACATCTTCACCATAATCTCAACTTTAAAAACTAGTTTATATCCTTCTTGATTCTATAGATGATTGTGATTATATGGAAAATGATAGAATTAGGCCTTAAGGAAGGATCAAGGAATAAATATTCTCCTTATATGTCTTCATAAGATATATTCAATCAAATATTTTTAAAAAATTACCTTCTATCCACTCTTAAATATTATTATTTATGAGGAACTAATGACTGTTGGTGTATTGATGACTGTAGGTTGCCTTCTTAGCTATAGGTGGTGCTTTCTTTGTCTACCTATATTCATATTGAGTTACCATGATAAATTTTAGTGTTATTTACTCATATTTATGATGTATTAATGAGGTGTAGATGAATTAAATGGGGGATGACATGAATGGGAGATGGAAAACCATGAATTGAGGATGAAAAGAGCCTTATTATAGTGATAATGGCAGTGTATGATAGTGTATACGGAGATGAACCAAAATGGGGTGACAAGAGACAAAAGGAGTATGCAAAGACCAATTTAAAGAGTCCTATATATAAATAAGGTTATATTTTAACATATATGTGAACTTAGAGGCCATTAAAATAGGATAAGAAGGTGAAACTAAAACCTAGGAATATGTTAAAAACCTTGATATTTTCTAGAAGGGACTTTGGAGATGAATTTGAGAGCCATTGATGATATTTTATTGTGAATATTTTCAAATATTTTGGTAATTTTTCTTGGAAAACATAATAAATATTAAGGATATTCCTACGAACATGAAAATAAGAAATCATGATGTTTCTTTCCCTCTCTTTGATCGTACAATCTCTTTTAGAAGCATCTAGACTACATATTTGCATTATAGACCTATTATTGAGCTGCATATAACCATAATTTTTTTGAAAATAACCTAAATAATTCCATGGAAAGGTTAATAATTTTATTGAGAATTCTTGAAAACTTAAATTTTCTTGATATGATGTCATGATGAGGAGAAATTGTAGAAAATTCACTACCTTCCTAGATGCAAGACTATTGATGTATGCCTTGACTTCAAATGTATGATTCATTAAGGAGAGATGAACAAATTTATAACCACTTTCTCTAGTAGGAAGATCTATGAGTCTAACTTCTTTGTAAAAAATTATAGACCTATGTTTTCTCTCTCATGGCCATACCATCTACAAACTTGAAGAGCTCTCCTTATGTGCAAACAAGCCAATTATCTAAAGGGGATCATTTTTGGGCTTGTTTTACATATTTTTTATTTGATTTAAATCTCTTATGAAATATTGTTATGTCATCTTCCTCCTGCTCATGAGATCTACTATATGGAATGGCCTATAAATCCATACTTTTCAATGAAATATACATGAAAATGGGTTATTTTTGCCTTTTATTGATAACTTAAGTATTATACCACTAATTTAGTGCATGAAGATATGATTAATAGTTATGATAGAGATAATAACAAGGGAAAAATCATTTAAAATATTTATGTATCTAAATTTGACATGTGGGGGTTATATTTAGACCTTTTACAAGCCTAAAATTACATTAGGATGACCTTTTCAAAGCATAAAACTTTATATTAAGGTAATTAAATGTAAGTGAAGGTATTTAAAAGTATTTTTAAAGATTTAATTGACTTTTTAGGTATAAATTAATCATTTTGAATCCAAAAATTCCACTTTTGAGTTAAAATATAAGGTTTTAAAGGGAAAATTACCACTAAAAATATTTATAAAAATAACCTCATTAGAAGTTTTGAGTTATAGGGGGTGGTATTTCACCTTGAAAGGCTAAATTTTCAACAAGACCTAAATGGGAAGAATCCCTAATCCAATCTTCTAATTTTGATAACCTTAATAAATTAACTATATGTCAACATTATTATCATACTTTAATGACTATGAATGAATGTGAACCTCAATCATTTGAAGAATCCACTCAAGATAATAGATGGAATTTTTATATGAAATCTAAGTATAATGACTTAATTAAAAATTATACTTGGGATCTCATCTCTCCTCCACTAAAAATCCACATTTTTATTTTTAGGTTGTTTTATAAGATTAAATATAACTCAATTGGTAAAACTGACAAATTTAAAGCTAGATTAGTGGATTTCAGGTTCGCTAAAATTTTTGGGATTGACTATGTTAAAACCTTTACTCTTATAGAAAAAAATTAGTACTATAAGTAATACTCTTACAACCAAAAATGTTTGGGTTATCCACCAAATAGATGTCAATACTAATTTTCTTTTTGGTTATTATAAGAGAAAATGTACATGACTCAACCTAAAGGTTTCACTAACCCTAATAGAGAACATTATGTATGCAAGTTAAATAATCTTTGTATGGTATAAAATAAGCTTCTTGATCTTGGTATTCTAAAATTACTTCTTTTTTTAAAGAATTGGGTTTCTCTAATTTCTACTATGATAATGATCACTTTGTTAATGTTGAAAATGGTCATT
This sequence comes from Torreya grandis, assembly GCA_037957365.1. Classification (NCBI taxonomy): domain Eukaryota; kingdom Viridiplantae; phylum Streptophyta; class Pinopsida; order Cupressales; family Taxaceae; genus Torreya; species Torreya grandis. The sequence goes on along the minus strand of JARHVA010002379.1, from coordinate 2,155,521 downwards.
TAATCTTATTTTTTTATATGTTCATGATCTTTTGATTACTAGTAATCTAACTCATTTAATTCATAAATATAAGGATAAACTAAGTCAAATATTTCAAATGACTGAATGAGGCATTTTGCATCATTTTTTAGGAATGGATAAATTTCATGATAAAAATTCAATTGTTGTATCACAATCTTAGTATGCACATAATATTCTTGCTAATTTTTACATGCTTGATTTTAAATCTAATTCTACTCCTAATGAAGTTGGTATTAAACCTTATCCAAAACCTGCATGTAAAAATCTAATCCTAATTTTTATAGATAACTTGTTGGTATTTTGATTTATCTAGCCATTACTAAGCTAGATAGTTCATATGTTTTTGATGTTGCTTCTATATTTATGCATGATCCATATTTTTATCATTGGAAACTAACAAAGATAATACTTAGCTATATAAAAGTAATTTTAAACTATAGTTTATTTTATTCTTCCATTAAAAATTATAATTTATATGGTTATTATGATGCTAACTATGTTGTTGATACTAAAGATAAAAAATCTACTTATAGATATGTGTTTAAGTTTGGTGCAGGTGTTATCACTTGGAACATTAAGAAGAAACCTATCATCTCTATCTCTTCTATATAAGTAGAGTAAACAAATGATATAAAGGTTGTTAAATAAGCCACATGGCTTTGAAGGTTATTAGGATAACTTCATATGTATGTCTCTCACAATACCATCATTCATTATGATAACCAAATTTGTTTAGCTATAGTGAAAAATCAAGTACAACACCAAATAACTAAACATATTTAAGTTCAAGTGCATTTTATTTAAGAAAAAGTATAATGGTGATATAGATCTACATTTATATCCTAGGGATAAAAAAATGGCATATATATTGACAAAAAAACTTCATGCTACCAATTTTTTTCAAATTTTTGTATTTTTGGGTGCCTCTTAAAATTTACATTAAGGGGGAGTGTGCATGACAAGGCCTCTTCCTAATGGATACATGTTTATTATTCTTCTCTAAAATTATTCTCAATTTTAAGGCATTGTAAACTTTGTGTGTAATTTTTACCTTTATGCCCAATAAATAAAAGCATACTTTATAATGGAAGTCTTTAAGCTATAAAAGGATCCAAATATGCTTAGATTATTATTCAAGAGAAACTGTGAGATGTAGTCTCATGATCATGCTATCCTAAACTACTTTCAAGTAGTTTATGGATTATAATTTCTTTTGTTTCAAAAGATGATGTTTGACATGATGAAGGTTTTTAAATCCTTAATTTATGTACATAGTATAACTCCTTTTTAAGGTGACTATGACATTTATCCCCACTTAGAATTAATGGGGAATGTTAGATCATTTAATCATAAGTAGGCTTATTTCCCCTTAGACTTAGTAAAGATATTAAATAGTAGTAATAATATATTATTTATTAACACATGGTGGAAAGCTTGATAAAATAAATAATAAATATATAATTATCTAATAAGTTACCAAACTCTAATTAGATTGATATATGAGGATGGATGGACCCATTAATTTTAAAATGGTCACCTCCCTTGATATTTAAATATAAATAGTATTTTACCCTATTGTGAATATATCTCTCAACCATGAAATAATTTATCATATTCAACCTATGAAACTCATGAAGGCAATTTGAAAAAGATAAGTGAGAAAGGGAAGGATATGTATTGGGTCTTAGTTTTTGAATAATTTGAATAATCATAATTGGTGGTTTTTTTACCTTGTGAGATTTTCCCATGGTAATTTTTTGTTTTCTCACTTGACCTATGCTTTTATTATTTATGTCACTCTATATTATACCTATGTGTATTACTTCATATATTTATACTTGAATTCATTCACAATCTTGGTATACAAATAATGATGAAGGTGTTGAATCACCCATAACATTCATGACCTATGGTTTGAAATATCACAAGATAAAATACTCTATATTTATGAATCATGCATATGCACTAGTAAGGGTAGTAAAAAAATGAGGTAATACATCTTGAATTCACATACTAGCATCATGGTACTAGACCTAGTTGTAAAGTCCATCTTAACATAGTAAGAATTGGTTGTAAAATAAGGAGGGTGGATAGAAAAAGTTTAGAAGTTTTATTTGGATATTAGATAGACTAATTTAATCAAGGGTCATGTTTTGTGTTAGTTGAATACTAATAACAAGCCTAATGATGTCATAGATGAGAGTCAAGAGGAAGATTCGTTAGTAAAAGTACCAAAGTCATTTTTGTTTGCACTATAAATGAGTGATACTCAAATATAGATAATTTATACACATATGGGAGTTCCCAGAGGTTTGAGTACCAAGGATAAAATAATGATAAATTTGAGAGATGTGAAATATATCATATTGGGAAATGCTCTTTTCAAAATGGATATTTATGGTAAGTTCCTAAAGTGTGTATAACATGAAAAATAGAAGATATTTTTAGAATATTTTCATAGTAAAACATGTGGTAGTAATTTTTCATCATTAGTCATAGCTCATAAGAAAATAAGGTTTAATTACTATTGGCCACCCTATTTAAGGACACTTAGGATAGGGTGTCTAATTTTGAATCATGTCAACAATTCATAGGGAGGCCTAAACTTACAACTCTATTATTAAAACTAATGGTAATTAATGAACCTTTCCATCAATGGGGTCTTGAATTTATTGGAATAATGAATATTTAATATATCATGGGCCACACCCATGTCCTCACTACAATATATTATTTCGAAAAATGGGTTGAGGCCATTCCTATCAAATAAAAAACTTTAAAAGTGGTGTGCAACTTCATAAAGGAATACATTTTGGTCAAGTATGGGGCTCCTCATAATATTATAACTAATAATGACTCAAAATTTTATTATTTTAAGTGTTGTATTTTGATATGGATATAGTATATCCTTATCCAATTCCTTAGACTAATACCCTCGAGGTAATTGTCAAGTTGAATCAAGCAACAAGAAATTAGTAAATATAATCTACAAGCTTGTTGACAAGAAAAAATAAAAATGGCAAAATAAGTTATATGATGCACTTTGGGTTGACCACATCACTCTAAAGAGAGATACTAGCATGTCATTGTTTCAACTCTCATATAGTACCAATGTCACCATTTCTATCTCATTAGAAATTTTAGCACTCCATTTGGCCAAAGTAGTCAAAAACCATAATTTCATATATGCTTTAAAAAAGAGGATCCTTTAATTGAATAAATTAAAAGAAAAAATAATTGTTTTAGTTGACATGATTAATAATCATCAAGAAAAAGTGAAGGCACTCTTTAATAGTAAGGCTAGGTAGAGGAATTTTATGGTTGGTGATCTCATTCTCTTGTGGGAAAATGGCATGAGCCTAAGGTAGTCATGGAAATTTTGACTCTCTATGGAATGGTCCTTTCAAGATTTATCACTTCTATGTTGACAATACGTATGACATAGCTTATATAAATGGTATGCATCTCCTAATTCCTTATAAGAATAAATATTTTAAGTGGTTTAAGTAGTGAAAATTATTTCCTACTAGTCATGTACATAGTTTTGACAGGATTTTAGTTGTGTTTTCTTCATGTTCATTATTTTACAATTTTTATTTTGTCTTTCCCTCTTTCTTGTCTTTTTATCAAGTTTTTACTTGGAAACTATTTAGTCATTTGATACTCTATATCCCAATGGATAATACACTAGTATATGAAACCCGTATATTTTGGTTTCATCCTTAGATTCATCATAATATAGGTCCCTAGTTAGAACCAATTGTTGTCCATCAATTTTCATAGTTTGTGAAATTAGAGAGACCCCATTTGATTTTTCTCTAAGAATCAAATTAAAAGGGTGAAAACCTAGTATAATAATCCAAAATAAAGACTTAGAAAATATTTTACACCTGACTATCAGAGTTAAGTGACTATATTATAGTCATACAAATCTAATGGCTACCTTACATCTATTAGAATATGATGGCTAATATGTAGCTACTAGACTTTGATGACTGTAAGAAAATTGTTAGACTTATACTACTTTTGAGAATCTATCATATATTGACAAATGCCATGAATGCATTATAATCTAATTACTATTAGGTATCTATAAAAATCTAATAACTAATAAGTAACCATTAGACTCTAATGGATACTAAGTATTTCAATGTATCCATCATTAATTAGGATCATTACATGTGCATGTGGGGTCTTTTCAACCACCACTATTTGATTAGGACTCATTGATTTATTTTCCATCACTCAAAATTTTTATTTCGAATATATGCACATATTTTCCTCTTGACTTGTTGGTATTTTCTCATTTATTAGCATTTAGATGTAAATTTTCTTAGTGTTTCTCTCAGTATATTCAAAACAAGAGCACCTAGGGTTTAGAGTCATTTAAAAAAAATCATTTTAGATTGTATTTTCCCCTGTTATATGTTTACCACTAAATGGAAACTTGCACCCTCATCCTATCATCTATCAAAGTTTTCTCATTACATAAAAACATTTTTGTTCTTGTATGCTAGATATTTATCTCTTCCCTACATAAACTTCTTAGACTATATGACATACCTCAAACCCTAGTGCCATATTTCATAGCATACACTACAAATCCTAAACCCTATATCACATTATTCATTTATTTTATATCCCCAAGTTCCCAACATTGAGGTTATTATCTTTCATGGAATTTTCTTGCTTCTACATCCCCTTCCTCTATCTCTTTTTCCCTTTTTCATATTTCCACTTCTGATGTCTCTAATCTCTCATTCCCATCAAGTGCAACAGATGTCAGGAACACTTAAGAAGAAAGGGAAAGAAAAGGTAATAAAATGAAGTATCAAATCCAAGGGTTCACTAGCCCTTACAATATCAATTCTAACATCAATCAAATCACTAGCATAAACCTAAGTCTCATTAGCAAGGGTGACTTATGGAAATGGATAAATGGATCTTTAAAAAATGATTTGACATAAATCATTTACGATATTGGGGTGACTCAAGAAACTAATTTTTTAACCTATATAAAATTCCCATATCTTGTCATGACAATGAAAATTCATTATGATGGAGATAGAAGAGAGGTTCAGACCCTACAGATAAGGAATCATATTAAAAGTTGCGATCAAATATATTGAAAAAATATTGAAAATTCTAGATCATGAGGTCTTTTTAGAAACTAATGAAAATAAATCTCACAAATTTAATAAAGGGGAAAAATATGATTATATTATATCTCTAAAAAAACATTATCTTATTAAATTTAAATCCTCCATTACTATGGTCCATAAGGTGATTGCTCACTAGGAGTTTTAGCTAGAAATTAGTGGCATTATCGCTCTCCTCAATAGGGTGGTAGGGAATCCCATAGTAAGGGATTACCAGAATTTTATGTTCTAATACATCCAAGTAACACATACTAAAAATTGATATATAAACTAGGTTGAATTGATTAGTGATTTGATTCAAAGTCAACTATGTGAAATAATTACTACTCATAAATTTTATATGATGTATTACCTAGTTTACATAGTTGTCCAAAGGAGGTTCTATGGTGGGTTTAACACAATGGTATTAATGTATTCCTCTTGAATACATGAGTATTATCCCTAATTGACACTAAAGGAGAGTGTCAAAAACTTCAATATAATTAATGGCACATTCCTCCACTTTATCCTATAGATGTTTGATTCAAATCCATATAACAAGTGATTCTCAATCATTACCACCATAAAGATATAAAAATGGGGTATCTAGTTTATATAAGTTCCCCACATTATTTAACATTAGGGTTTGTGGGTGTGATTATACTCCATACATGCTTCCCTGATATTTTGATGACAAATGGGCCTTCATGGAGTTAATACAATAGTTAATTAATTCTCATAAGTTATTAATCACCAAACATAAGTCTATTAGGGATCACTTCCCCATGACCATTGGTAGGTACACTTACACCACACCAAATAAAGAAAAATATATAGAGACATATGTGGCACAAGTTGATCTCCATCCTTTTCATATCATATCATATTATGATAATAGGGGAATGATTCAAAATATTTTAAGTGCTACATATATTCATGTCCCTTAATATGAGGATTTATATATGGATTATAGTGATGAGAAGGAGGTCAGACTCCTTGATTATACCTATTTAAAGATGGAAGAAGTGACTAAATATAATATTATGGACATTCTTTTAGAATTATATATTAAATATGATGGTGAAGTGATATATGGAAATTACTTCTTGTAGGGCATGATGATAACACATCTCCTTAAGGTTGACTGAAGTTAAGTAGAGATAACATATAAAGAAAATTAGGCCCAAGGAATATTTAAGAGAAACTTTGTATATATTTCAATAAAGGTATTAGATGTAAAAATTTGGATACTTCCTCCACCTTTGAGAGATATAGATATACCTCTACCTAATCTAGTGAATCAAAAGGATGGGGAAGATCAAGTAGTTCTTCTAGTGCTACATTAATTTTTTTATTAATGAAATACAAGAGCCACCTCCAAATCCATAAAATAAGTCTATAACAATTTAAAATCAATAATTTAATTTGTGGAAAGGGTACTCTTAGGATATAAATTATGTTGAGCAAACCTTTAAAATGATATATTCATTCATAAGAATTGATTAAAAAAGCACAACACTAAAGTATATGGAATCATATCCCTCTTTGTTCCATGAGGGCCTTTATTCAATGATGGTAACTCCTACACTTTCAACAAAGCCATGTGAAATTTATCCTTGAGCCTCATATAAAAACGTAAGTGAAACCATGTTAGATAAAGAAACACCTCTTTCTAAAATAGGATAACTTGTCCTAAAATGGTGGAGCCCCCACCTGTCATCTTGGAGGAGTTAGAAATATATAAAGAGGTGAAACAAGAAGAAGCTCAACCTCTTCTAGAAACAAAAATAGAAACTAAACCTATCATGACTAAACCCTAATGAGTTCCCCTATAGTAGAGAAGTCCCTAAATCAGAGAGAATCTTATTAAATGTAATAAGTTCCTAAAATAGTAACACCTTAATGGATAAGTGAAGTTATGAATAAGAGGAAGAAAATGGTTCCACTATTGGAAATATATTTTAGTACCCTCACTACACCCACCCATTGATCCTCCAAAAAATCCAATATGGTTTCTCATATCATAAAGGATGAACAAGGGGATATGTATGTTAATATTGTAGTCCAAATTATAGATAAATCTAGGATGCCATCATGGTAAAAGATTAATATATCTCAAGGGTTCACCTAGTGAAGTATACCCATGAAAGGATGAAAAAAATGTGCAATTGAATATTGGGTCCTTGATTGAGAAATATGATCATGAAAATTTTATGAAGGACTAGTTTAAGGATATGATGGAATAACTTATGATAGTGGACCAAAGTTTAGTTATCCTAGCTCAACCTTGAATTCAACATTACATGCTAGATTCATAGACCTTGAAGAAATTTGGGAGAATTGGTAATATGATAAGAGATATTGATGAATGGTCTAAAAAAGTCTTAGAATAAAGAAATAAAATAATATCCTTAGCCATTGAATTATACTCCATGGTTAAATAGGAAAATTAATATTCTTAAAATAAATAAGTTTAGTATAAGGATGAGTTAGGTAAATTTAAATGTTGGCTACCTCAATTAGAGACCTCAAAAAGTAACATGAAGATATTTTTGTTAATGAGGGAGTCATAACATAGGAATACCTAGGAGTGAAAGTTGAATTCATGTGGCTAAAAAGGTATATAATAAAGATGATATAGGAATCCTTACACAAACTCAAGGAATCAACATTTTTGGCATCCAATCCTTCTTTCAATATCTATGAAATAATTAAAAAACTCCTATGTTCATTATTTGGAGATGTAGGGAAGATAATTCATACATACTATATATAAGGAACATTAAATAAACTAATCAATTAATAAATAAACTCTACTTCTTCATCTAGTTACAAATAAATTGAAAGATTTGTATATTTATA